>PVKH010026879.1:0-13126 GCA_004027955.1 Chaetophractus vellerosus
GGACCCTCGCCCCATTTGAAATTAGCATTCAAACAGAACTTATCTCAAACAAATTCAATTTGGTTGATCATCCTAATAGAAGCAAAAGAAAAAAAAAATACCTACACAGCTTTTCTGCTGACAAATACGATAACTTTATCTTTTGGAGACATGTTTTCCAGGAAACTTTGGATATGAGACCGTTTCTCTTCTTCTGTGGTAACAATTATATTTTGCTTCACAGTATTTACAGCCTAAAGGATTCAATAATCATAATACATCAATATTGAGGGGGGAAATCCTACACATTGGCTCAAAATACATCTTATTTATATCATTGGTTAATGTTTTAATAAACTAATAGGAAAAAAGGCAGAGGTCCTAGGAAAATGATGTATTTCTACTCAAGATTTGTAGCTCAACCTTTCACTTTCATCATTTAGTCACTCAAAATAAAAGTTAGAGATGCAGACTGCTTGGCAGAGTATGTTGAAAGCAATTGGTTACCACTGTAGGAAAAAAATAACCATGGGCTGGATGAGGACAGGTTTACAAAGACTATCATTGTGATTTTGGATATGGTCTTTACAATGAAGGACGATGATTCACTTATGACAGAAGCATCTCAACTAAATTAGTATTTTGACAATTCAGTATAACATTTCAAAATACCATTGGTACCATTCTTTGACCCAGAAGAATAAAAATATTTCTCTCTTTAGATAAAATAGATTTTAATCACATTTAATGGAGGGAAAAATTTATATTTGATCACCATTTTGCAACCCATAATGAAATCATGACTCTAGGGGAAGATCACCGTTAGGTAGGTAAAAGACGTATAGAAGCTTTATAATAAGGGATCAGACTGACAGCATCTGAGCCCACTGATAAACCTTACTTAACAAAAAGAGCGCCCCCCCAAAAAAAATTAAATAAAAAGAGTGCCAGACTTACATTCTTTTTGAATTGATACAAAAACACATGTCCACCAATGAAGAATTCTTACCAAAAAAAGAAAAAAAAGGAATAGAAATAACCCAGTATTTGATCAAGCTTCTACATCTAATTACCAGTTTACAGGAAATACTAGGAATAGAAAACATATTTAACTACCCATGAGAATCAGCCCAAACCAGAATGTGGAAAACTCTATAGACAATAAAAAAAAAGTTTTTTCCTCCAATAAATGACAAACAAAAGAGGTGGGGAGACCTACAGTTCAGAGAATCAGAGGACATAACCAAATATTCAGGTATATAGCCTTTGTTTAGACCCTGATTCTAATAGGGTTAAAAAAAAATGACATGTCAGGAAAATCTGAATGCTGATTGGCTATTTGATTGTACTAAGGGATTATGAAAATTTATAATTAGATAATGGAATTGTGGTTATGTCAAGAGTCTTTTATAGATACCAAAGTATTTATGAACAAAATTATATTCTTCTGAGATTTGATCTAAAATTGGGTAGCAGGCAGAGTAGACATGCCAAAATTGACTCAGTGTTTAGAATTTCCATAATAAGAAGTGTTTTAAAATTAGTACAAAAAAAAAAGAGCTTACAACTAGATCCAAAGTGCCAACATATACAATCATAGGCTCTTTCAGATAAGATTGTGCAAGTCGACGGACAGCATGTGGCCAAGTTGCACTGGAAAGAAAGCAAGTTATGCAAACATTAAAAGTTTCCTTAAGCAGGGTATGAACCAAATTATTCATGAAAGACAGATTTAGTACTTCCTATCTTTTCAATAAATAAGGCAGATTTTATGATAATGTAAGTTTGACCAAGAATTACTCAACTATAGTGAAGCTAGTTGATGAAACTTTAAAAATCAATTGGTTTAATAAATAGGTTAAAAAAACCATTGATCAAGGAGACCTATATATCTTAAACTAGATTCTAATATAGGAAAATGTAATAGTGCTAGATTAATTTTATCTCATGGGCTTTATAAAAGATGAAAATAAAAAAACCTAGTACTTTTCATGCAATGACAATAGACAAAACCAAGTGCTCATGTCAAGTAGAAATTCATTTTATGTGGGCTGATCAAACAATGTATAAGATCAAGTGTTTCTTCAACCATATATAACATAATGAAAGTAACCACCTTTTCTACCTTTATAGTACCTACAATGAATCACTTTACTTTTCTTGAAGTGGGAAGATTACTACTAAGAGTACAAAGTGAGAGGATTTAGTATATCTCGTTAAATATTACATTCCTATTCTTTTTTAATAGTAATGAGAACCAAAGATATAAGCCAATGAAGTATTAGTCTTTATAGATCACTCAGCATCCAAGTAAGCAATTATTGCTTCCTCTGTTTTGTCTTGGGCAAAAAAGTATTAAGTCCCCAGTGTTTATCTCAGAAGACAAGTGATGACTTATTCAAAATAATACTCTAAACATTATGAGGAAATTGGCCAAACAGAATGGAATTCTATTCCATTGATTTCTATTTTGTGGACAGTAATTAGGCATATATACTTACCTTGTCATAATAGTCTGCCTGTCTGGGCGCACATCTAATAAAATCTTCATTATTTGTGGTTCAAATCCCATGTCCAGCATTTTGTCTGCTTCATCTAAAACCTGCATTAAAATGAAAAACATAAAGTAAATTGAAAGGAAGGAAGGAAGGTAAGAAGGAAGGAAGGGAAATGAACAATGTGGCTACATTAGATATGGGAGGTAGCTAATACGTACGCTCTCTCTTTATGGCTATAAATAAGTGGTAGGTTTTCTTGTTTCCCATATTATCTAAGCCACAGAGAAGTTGAATGAACTTCCCATGGTCAAATAGATGGTAAACAGAAGAGCTAGAATTTAAGCCTCTTTGGTCCAAAATCCACTGCCTATGAAAAGCTAATTTTAAAAAAAACGTTGCTTCTATTTTAATTTCTCCAGAGAGGTCAAAATAACTAAGCCATTAGTAGTTATAAATAACAGATTGAGTTGACATTTTTTTCTAAATCTATTTAATGAAAAATTTAAATGTCTAAAATATCCAAATGGTTTTCAATTTTCTTTTGTGCTTATCTGCACTTAACAAAATTCCTAAAATAAACATGTATCATAATTTCAAAAATAGAATTATCTTTAAAACCCTTATTTTGACATACTAGTGGGAATGGGAAATATTCCTAGAATCTAAACCCGTTATAAAAAAAATGGACAGCCATTCTAAAAAACTGTTTTAATAAGACTTCAGTTCTTCCTCCCAGCATCTTAAACCCCTACTCCATGATTACCAAGTAGGTTATGCTTTTCAGGTTGACGAAGTTATTCATTTGTAGATCGTTCAATCTTCCAGGAGTTGCAATAATGATATCTACACCTTTTGTAAGGTCTTGTATTTGTCCATCTCTATCTCCACCACCATATATACAAACACTTAAAAAAAATCCAAAGGTTCATGTTCAGGCAAAGAATATCCCATCACAACCCAAAATCCCAACCGACCTGAGCACTTTGGGTATACAGTTAGATAAAGACATTAAAAGTATAAACATTGGTATAAAAATTGTAAAGAATATCAGATACCTTTGGTAGTATCGGCCCTTTTCTGAGAACTATCCTTTCCCATCAACCCATGGGGTGGGCCCCAAAGAGCTATGTTTGTATCACTATTACATGAACTCAAAGCCCTGAGAAAATCAGTGGTAAATGCATGACCCAAGATGAGCCAATCAGATTTTCTAAAAAGTGTGAAAAATAATGTGTATCAAAAAAAACCATTGTAAAGATACAATGATTAAAACAATACTGGGGGAGCGGATGTGGCTCAAGCGATTGAGTGCCTGCTTCCCACATGGGAGGTCCTGGGTTTAGTTCCCAGTGTCTCCTAAAAACAAACAAACAAAAAAACAAACAAGCAAACAAATGAAAAAAACAACTCAGGAGAGCTGATGTGGCTCAGTGGTTGAGCACTGGCTTCCCACACATGAGGTCTGGGGTTCAATCCCCAGCCCCAGTACCTCAAAAAACCAAATAAACAAACAAAAACAATACTGGTACAGGAATGACTAAAGAAATTACTTACCTTTTAAGGCTTTTATATGAATACTTAGAACATTCGGCTTCCACTTGAAGAGCTAATTCTCTAGTGGGTGTAAGGACTAACATGCCAGGTCCATTCCTTTTTTCTTTAGCCCTTTAAGAGAAAACAGAAAAATTAATACTAAAATATTTGTTTCAGAAGCACTCCACAATTAAATTATATCAAAGTATCTTGGTTCATAAGCGCTCAGCAATGAGCATCAAGTTCAGACAGTCACAGACACAATTGTACCTTTTGTGAAAAGGTGCATGATTAAAAGTTCCCTAAAAACACTATAGACTTAAAAAAAAAAAAAAAAACCCACTATAGACTTTGATTTACTAATTGTTGTGGGTTGAATTGTGTCTCCCAAAAAGATATGTTGAAGTCCTAACCTCCATACCTGTGAATGTGACCTTATTTAGAAATAGTCTTTGCAGATGTAATCAAGTTAAGATAAGGTCATACTGGATTAGGGGTGGGCCTAAATCCAATGAGGGGTGTTATGGGATAGGGAGATACAGAGAGAGAGGGGACATATAGGAAAGAAGGCCCGGTGACAATGGAGGCAGAGATGGAGTAGTGCAGCTCCAAGCCAAGGAACACCAGAAACTAGGAGGAGGCAAGGAAGGATTCTTCCCTAGAGCCTTCAGGGAGAGCATGACCCTCCTAACATCTTGATTTCAGAGTCTGGCCTCCAGAACTGTGAGAGAATAAATTTCTGTAGTTATAGGCCACCCAGTTTGTTGTAATTTGTTCCAGAAGCCTTAGGAAACTAATATGCTAATTAATGATTCACACATCTAAGAAAAGTAGCTGATAATATAAAGAAATGCCAAAATACTTCCCCATGAGAAAAGTTTTGAATTATTTTTAGACTGGATTATTTCAAAGATTAAGATTATTTCACTAAGATTTAAAACTCAGAGTTTAGGGATAGGTTTTAATATATTCTTTCTGACTATAAAAGCAATACATTCACCAGAAAAAGTGGGAAAAAATAGAAACATGCCACAAAAATAAAAAACAAACAAAAACACTCCACAACCCAAGTAATAAAAACAAAATTGGGCTATTTTATATAACCTGCCTTTTCACTTAACAGAATAGCATATTGTTTTGGAACAAGATAAACCATTTTCACTGAAGTAAGGCTTTTGGTTGACATTACCTATTATCAACCTATTACCTATTGCCTTCTAAAACTGTTAAGTGTCTACTTCCTTCCATCCCCTTGAGATAAGCCATTACCTTTTGACTAATCCAATAGATGAAATTTTAATTGTATTTTTTTATATCTATATCTTTGAAACCCCTATAAAGAGAACCCAGCCATAGAATTCTTACACTGGTTGAGAATCAAGATGAATAAATCCAGGCATTAAATAGGACAATGTCTTCCCTGTTCCAGTTTGGGCTACTCCTATAAGATCTATTCCTTGAAGAACTATTGGCCATGCCTGTGACTGAAACAAAGTATAAACATTAAAACAAAAAGCACATTTCTACTTGCTAAGTGCCTCTCCTCTCCCAGCCCCAAAATTCTTTCAATATACATTTCTTTCTTTCTTTCTTTTTACCGGGAGGTTCCGGGGATCGAACCCAGGTCCCTCCATATGGGAGACGAATGCCCAACCATTTGAGCCAATTCGCCCCCCATCAATACACATTTCTTGAGTGCTGGGCATTGGTGGTGCTGAGGGAGTGCTCGGAAGAGAGAGTTGCTCCCTGGTTATTGAACTTCCAACAATCAGATATCATTGTTTTGGGAAAAAATCTTCAGTAAAATAATAGAACTAAGGACAGAATACCTGTATTGGTGTTGGCCTTTGAAAACCTGCCTTTATTATATTTTCCATAACTTCAGGATAACATTGAAAGGCATCCTCAAATTTACAAGTAGGGTTGGGGATACGACGTTTTTCACCATCTTTCAAGTCATCACACATTATATTATAATTTTCCTTCCTTTAAAAAAAAATGGCACAAGGATTAGTGACCTGGTCACTTTACTCCCCCAAAAAAGGAATTTCCCTAAAATTAGTTCAGGTCATGTCCAGAAAATTAACTACCAGACTGTTTGGGAAGTTACAGTGAATTGTAATAACTAAGAAGTAGAAACATGGGCCCTTCTTTCTCTTATCTGAAAATAGTTGCAGAGAGAAGTAAAATGATCAAAATGTGTATGTATGATTGGGCCAATGAGTTTCATGCATGAAAGATGATAATGAATGGAGCTTGAAATCTATATGCTCCATTATTCAAAATCAGATTGCACAAACACTTGAGGGCCTACAATGTTCCATGCATATTTCCTTAATTAATTCTCAACAATCTGTGACATAAGAATTATTCTGATTTGATGTCATTGATTTCAGATGGTCATACCATAAGGTCCTTTACTGGCTCAAGGTCTGAGCCCGACTCAGCCCCAGAGTTCTTTCTACTATATCATAGTATTCCTTAATTTTATAACAGATTTTAATAATAAAATAATAATAAAGCTGCCATTAATTAAAACTTTCAATTCCAGGACTGAAGAGTTTAGGAAGTTTTTCCTATAGTTAGATATCAGATCAATTTCTCATCATTTACAAGAGTTGGAGAAAGAATCCTCTAAAATTGTTCTAATATGATAGCCACTAGCCACAGGTGGCTATTTAAATATAAATTTAATGAAATAAAAAAATTTAGTTCCTCAGTCACACTAGCCATAGTTTAAGTGATCAGTAGCTATATGGGGCTTATGACTACTCAATTAGACACACAGACCAGTTTCCATCATCACAGAGAGTTCTATTGGATAGCAGTGCTCTAAACTATCTCATGTAGGATGCAAATGTGTTTTCATTTGAATAAATATGGAAGGTGTAGTCTTCAAATGCAACCATTTCAAATCTCTACTGCAAGAGTTAATTTAATGCTAATAACAACTATACAAGAACCTCACATAAAGGGGTAACAAAATAAAACTGCCCACCTCCAGGTGTCTATTTGCACTTGTGACATTGAGCTTGTTGTTGCTGACTCTATGTAAAAGTTTTTCTTAATTGGAGGTAAATCTTGGAGAAAGATGAAAATTCAAATTTTGATAAATATAATGAGAATTTATATTCCATTAACATTTATTCAAAGTTACAGAAATCAAATTAAAATTTCTATTAATCCCACCATATATACAGGTAGCTTTGGACAGTTGAACACTTTGCCAGGCTTATGTCAGTTTCTAAGGGGTTTCTCTTTATGGCTTGTCTTTCAATTTTACATTTTTCACTAATAATAAAAGCAATCTTTATTATTGAAGTTTTAAATAAAACATACTTTACAAGATATAGAATCACCACAATCGATAAAACCTCTCTTGAACATAGTAGGAATTAAATTAATATCCTTATTTTACCTCCGAAACTACTACTTTTTTTCTTGAACATCTGTCATACCTCCTCCAGCCTTAAATCCTTTCACTGGGCCCCTATTCCAAACCTCTACAACACGTATTTTGTCAAAGTGGCACTTGTGACGTTGAGCTTGTTAAGGAAACTTAAAAGGCTGACAAATATAGTGGAATTAAACACTGTCATTATTTTGGCCACTAGTGTGTTAGCTTTTAATTTTTTAAATTAGAAGATGATATACTGCTGACTCATTCTGATAGCCAAAATTAGTGCCTGAATTTACTGGGAAATGTTATACTCTAAATATATTATATTCCAAGCCAGATATTTCATTTAAAATTAAAGAAAACAAAACAAAGACAACACCCCTGTCTCTTCTCAGGAACTGTTATGGTTCTTTCTTTCTCATAATTTAATATTTTCCCTTTTTATTTTGCTCTTGCCAACCAGGACACTCAAAGTTTAATTTTCCATTTATAACATAAGTCACAGCAGACATAGAAACTAGCATTCTTTAGGGACTAACTGCAGCATTTAAAATTTTACTATCTTCATTTTTCATATAGATTTCATTACTGAAAAAAAAAGACACAGACATTATTTAGAGGATAAAAACTTCAGTTAAAAGAAACCACTGGGAGCAGATGTGGTCAAGCCGTTGAGTGCCTGCCTTGCACATGGGAGGTCCTGGGTTCAGTTCCCAGTGCATCCTGAGAAAAACAAAAGCAAGACAACAAACAAAACAAATGACAAAACCAACTAAGGGGAGCCAATGTGGCTCAGTGACTGAGCGCTGGCTTCCCACATACAAGGTCCCAGGTTCAATCCCTGGCACCCCGGTACTTAAAAAAAAAAAAAGAAACCACAAATACCATATGTAAATGTTAAGATTCAGTACTAACTTGCCCACTTTTCTTTTTCCCATTTCAAAGCATCTTCTCGAATTTGGTCCCAATCAATCAATGGCTGATCTTCTATAATGTTGTCATCTTTGCTTATATCTCTTTCAACAGGAGGTTGGAATGCAACAATATCTGTTAAAAATATTTTTACCAAATTCATTTCATAACAAATCCTGGAGGTACAAAATCTCCAAAGCTGATTCACTATTTGTGTTTATTAATATATATAAAAATAAGATAATGTTTGAAATATAAAATGTGGATTTTTCATATTACAGTACCATGACAATTCTGGTCATGATTTTTGTGATCATTATCTATAACAGATTTATGAAATGGAAAAAAAATTATTGAAGAAGAGGAGAAAAACAGCATGAGAGCCTAGTACATGCCAGAACACATCAACCACATTACTTAATCTTTACAATAATCCTGTGAGGTAGATATTACCCATGAAGAAGTGGAGCCTTAAAAGGTTGAGTTCCATGAAATACTAAAAGGCAATGCTAATTGAACCCAAGTCTGTCTGTTCTCTTTTCTTCTACATTGCTTCTGGAGATAGTTCAATAATGGCTTTTTCTCTAATTCAAATAGATCTGAGACTTTTAAAATATCAAATAAATAGGCAGTTTTCAAAGTCAATCATGATCTAGTTAAGGGACCACAGAGTCAGATGGCCAGTACCAACTCTGCTATACTATTAGAAGGTTATTTTGTTTTTTTCACTTATTTGTAGCTAAAAGCAAAACTGCTAAGCTTAACTACAGAGATTTCAAATAGTTTTCATTTGAGGAAAAAATAGACATATTCTGGGCTTTCATGGGAAAAAAATCTAAAATAGACTAGATTTATTTATGATAATCTAAGGCTTTATGTGTTAGAAAAGGAGTCAGCTATAAAGATTTATAACATTCAAAAATTTTTTAGTTTAAAGGGCATCAATGGGCAAAAATTACTTACCAACTGTAGATTCTGAATGGTAGTTATCTTCTTGTTTTTTAACAAGATTATATATCACTGCTTTTGCTTTTGTCTGCATCGCCTTGCTGCCAAAAATTTTGACTTCTGCTTCAGGATACCCTTTTATTATCTAGGTAAAAGGGGGAAAATAGATGAGACTCATCTCACTGCGAAAATGACTCAACTTCAGGGAGCAGGTGTGGCTCAAACTATTAAGCGCCTGCTTCCCACATAGGAGGTCCTGGGTTCGGTTCCCCGTGCCTCCTAAACAAAAACAAAACAAACAAAAAAACCAACTCAGGGGAGCCAATGTGGCTTAGTGGTTAAGTGCCGGCTTCCCACATTTGAGGTATCAGGTTCAACCCCCAGTATCTGGAAAAAAAAAAAATGACTCCACTTCAAATAGTATAAAGGTATTAAATAAATATAATTTTGCTATCATTTGATATGTATAAATTTCTAATTTCTTTCAGTGGGATGCTACTTATATCTACTTTGGGATTTGCCTTCTGTTTGGATGAGGAAAGAGTAGGACAATCTGTAAATTACAAAACTACTATGACAGTTAAGGAATAAATTCAGCATATAGTGTTAGAAAGAAAATTAACATGTTAATCTGACAGGTAGAATTCATTACTTTGAATTTTCATTTTCTCACCTATAAAATGGTAATAATTTGTTCATTTGGCTGATCTTACAGAATTTTTGTGGGGATGGAGTGAATAAACCAATGTTCTATTTAGATAAGAGTTTATTGAACAGTCATGCTACTTAAGTAAATTTTTAATTTGAGGACATGCTATATTTACACATATATACTATAATGAGGGCAAGTTTACAACAAGGCTGACATAATGACACTTTGAGACTAGAATCTACAATCAACACCTTTAAAGGTGCATAACCTCAAACAGCCGCATTCATTCAGTAATACTTTGCTAGAAAATACTAAATACCAGATGCTACTTTTAGGCTGTTGATTCAAACAAAGCTTGTCTGCAGGGTTTACAGTCATAAAACTGATGCAATTATGAGGTGCTGAGGATGAAGAATGGGGAAGGGGTAGGTCTTAGACTTCCCTGAGGAAGTGATAACCAAGCTGACTGAAAGATGAGTAAGAGTTACCCTGGCAAAGGACAGGGGAATAGGGTGTTGGAATCAGGAACAGTGTGCCTGGGTGGCAGTGTTCATAAGAAGGAAAGGGGTGTGGGAAGAGGGAAACAGGCCAGATCAAGTGGGCCATGTTTTTAATATAAAAATTTTTTGAAGTATGTCACTCATACATGAACATACATAAACAGTAAGTATATGATAAAAGTTGTGAACTTACAACACTAACATGCACACCATCATACAGGGCTCCCATACATCACCCCCGATTAAGTGGACTATTTTAAGGAGACAATTTAAGAGCCTGAGTTGCCATGAAAGTTTTTGATGCGTGAAGGGAACATGAACACACAATATGAGTGTTAGAAAGATTGCTCTGGCCATAGTGGAGAATGGCTAGAGGAGGACAAGCCGTTCCAAATGATGGCAGCCTCCTTGAGAAGCACAGGAAATAGAAAGGACTTAGTGATGGATTGGTTGAAGGATAAGGAGAGGGAAGTACCATGAAGAAATCTGAGATTTCTGGGTTGGGATCATTTCTTGGTGAATGATACTGCCATTCATTGAGATTGGGAACACAGGAACTGGACAAGGTTTGAAGGAAGGGGGTTTGGAAGGGGGTCATTTTGGACCTGATAAATATCTCAATTTTAAGCAGCGATTACCTCAAGATTTTTACCGCCTAGAGTCACAATACCCAGACCTAGAATGGATTACAGTTCAGGTGAGTTCTTGAGAAGAATGTTAATGTGGAGCTTTAGCTACTTAGCAAAGTTACCACACTATGTTAACAAATGAGCAGATATTAGGGTTAGGCCTTGGCTGCTGGCTTATTCCAGTGCTCCACCAGAAATGAATTACATTCTAAAGTTTAAGAACACAGATCACATACATCCCTTACCTGTATTTTGGTGTTTGTTGTACTTTGGATGTCTCTTATTTTTGATCCACCACGACCTATTTTTTAAAAATAAAATAATACATGACTATAAATGGAAATCAATAAAGGGCATTTACCTACCTTCCTCAAAGAACCTTCCAAAGAAAGCATCCAAAGAGAGGCTCCTAGGGTTCAGTAATCACTTTTAGTTTGGAAAAAGAGAAGCAAGAGACGTCTACTCCAAATTTTGGTGGGTGGGTAGAAGGAGGTTCCTTTCCTAAGACTTTTATATGAGCCCAAAATTAATTGGATCCAGATCCAACATCAATTAGGTGCTCTCTTGCACAGTGTCTGCTCTTCACAGGTACTCAGTAAGTGTTTGCAGAACTAAGCTGAGAACTTAAATGATTTTATTACATACTTGATAGTTTTCACCTATGGAGTGGCACTCTTCAGATCTTTGAACTTAAGCCCCCTGAGGGGCCAATGAATCTGGGGCTGGTCAAACAATCAGCCTTACAATGCATTGTTCAGCAGCCTGCAAAATCTGTTCATTTCCTAAGTAACAGATTTTTTTTTAAACAAATCAATTTTTAGATACATATTAATAAAGCATATAATTTATCCAAAATGTACAATCAACGTATTTGGTATAATCACATAGTTGTGCATTCATCACTTCAATCATTTTTACAGTATTTTCATTATTTCAATAATAATAATAGTGAACAAACAAGAAAACTCTTCACGTCTCAATCTCTTTGCTTCTCTTGTTGTACATAGCTATTTCTGGCTATTCTTGTACAGTTTTGTTTTGTTTTTCCTTTTTCTTTTTCTTTTTAAGGGTAAAGCAAAACATTATCTCCCATGCCTAGTGGGCAAGATGTTGGTATTTATCATTTCAGTCTTACTGGCAACAAACGGGGAAATCTCCAATCTAACCATTTAAAAATGCTTTTCAGAAAATGAATTTGTAAAATTTAAGATATACTAAGAAAAAATATCCTGCTTTTCAGCAGATAATGTATAGTAAACAAAAATAGGGAAGTGGCTGTGGCTCAATTGGTTGGGGTTCTGTTTACCATTTGGGAGGCCCTGAACCCTGGGGTCTCCTGGTGAAGGAGCTCCCACGTGGCATGGTGAGCTCAGGGCCTGCAGTGCAGTGAGCTGAGCTGGCACAGCAAGATGACCCAACAAAGGGACACAAGAAGACACAGAAAAACACAGAACAAATGAACACAGTGAGCACAAGCAACAAGAGGGACATAAATAATTAAAAATAAATCTTGAAAAAAAAATAAAAGTACAAGATATAGCCCATGGGCTGCACAGTCCTAAAATAATACCCTATACCTTCTTTTCTTTGATTTAATGGCTCTAAACATGCTCAAAGAATCGGAGATTAATTTCCATTAATTTTGGGGTAAGTTGTCTGTAAAAAGACCTGGTCTTTTTAGTAGCCCTTTTCACCCTATCAAAGGTTTTAAGTTGTTCTCTCACTACATAGTCTCTATAAAATACCAGAAGATGCATAAAATGACATCATTCTAGCACCAGAAGGTCTTAGGAGAATCACAGGGAGGGACCTGAATTTCATTAGGTGGCAGCTGATTGGAGGCGAGGCGAGTGGGGCGGGCCTGCCCTTGCCCAGGCCCCGCCCCCAGCCCCACCCACTATTCTCCGGCCCCGCCCCCCGCATCCATTCTCTTGCTCTCACCGATGACTGCGCCCACCAAGTCGTTCTTCAATCCAAAGCAGAGCGGCGGTTCCCTGGGGCCGACGGCCACATATTCCGAGGGGCCGGAGGGGTCCCTCCAGTCGCCACCTCTGCCGCCCCTACGGCCCCCGCGA
>PVKH010026880.1:0-13130 GCA_004027955.1 Chaetophractus vellerosus
TGAAAGTCAAAGCTGAGAGCTTTATAATTTAATGTAGGAGAATACATTTATGACCTTGGGATAGAGAAAGACTCTTTAAACAGACAAAAAATAACCATAAAATAAGGGTTTATAAATTATACTACATTAAAATCAAGAACTTCTTTCCTCAAAAGAAACTTTAGAAAAGTAAAAAGTTAAGATACAGAGTATGTGTGCAGGCAGGGGTGGGGGAGTATTTAAAACTCCTATAACCAACTAAAACTTATAACCAGAACTACAAATCAGTAAGAAAACTACAGACAATCCAAAAGAAAACAGGCATGGTATTTGAACAAGTACTTCACAAAAAGGAATGTCCAAATGGCCAATAAATATAGAACATAAAGAAAATGCAAAATCAGCCACACCGTTGGTTTATCACTGCACAATCATCAGAAAGGTTAAATGAAAGAGAATGACTATACTAAGTGTTGGTAAAGATGTGGAACAAAGGGAACTATCATATGCTGCAAGGGGGGCGGGCGTTGAAATAAGTGAAAACTTTCTAAAACAGCTGGGCTATATCTAATATTATTGAAGAGTCACAAATTCTATGACCCTTGTATATCCACTCCTAGGCAAATAAATAACAGAAATGTGTGCCTACATGCAACAAGAAACAGTACAGGGATGCACATGACAACATTTAAAAATATCCCTTATGTCTATCAAGAGAATGGATAAATACTTTGTGGTATATCCACAACAGGGTAAGACTACCTGCGTATTCTCACAGGACCCAATGTTTACGCAGAAGGGCTTTACATTTGGTTTAATGCTCTGCTTTCAGCATCTTGAAATCCTTAATAATTTTATCTTTGAAATTGTGTTTTGTAAATGAAATCTGGCAGGACAACAGCATGCACGTGAGCAGAGGAGACAGAATCCTGCTGCTATTTCTTGCCTCCCTATTGGTATATAGCATTCGTGATGTCACATGAGCACAGAATTCCAGTGGATGCACAATGCCTGGAAGTTCAGTGGGACTCAAATCAAGTACAAGGTAAGGTGATCCCTCTATGAGTAAGCAGGGGTGCTGACAGCCTCAGGAGGGTGTGCTTTCTGTTTGAACCGAAACTTGCTTCCAAGGCAGGAAGAAGGCAATGCTGTTTTAACATGAACCATTAAGGAATTACCATAACCCTTTTATACGAGTTACTTCCTTCTAACTTGTCAATCACTTACCCTGAAAATAACATAGAAGGAAAGGGAAAGATAGGGTAATGCATAATTCCCTTCAGTCCTTTCTTATCAGTAAGCAGAAGGTAGAGAGTGTTGGTGTAATGTACGCCTATCAAGAAGAAAAATAAAAATTGAGGAGTTCATTTAATTCAATGTCCCTATTATTCTGATAAGAACTAAATACTTATGCCTTACAAGCTATGACATTTATTTGATTTTGGTGATTCTGCAATGAGTTAAATGCTCTTATACTTATATTTAAAACAGGCACTGTACAATAAAAAGATAAATGGCAAAATCATTAAAACTAGTATTTTTCTTGGAATGGCTTTAAATAACAAAAAAAAAATACTATGAAAGTTGAGAGAGAGGTCAAAGAAGAAAGGCAAAAGCTTTACATTTGAGTGTGTTTAATAGCACATTTTTTCCTGCCTTTTTAAAAAGACCTCTGCATTTTCATTTTACCCTGGGCTCCAAAAATTATTGTAGTTGGCCCTGATTCATAAATTGCAGTTCTACAATGCAATGAAAAGTAACAAGCTAAAGCAATACACAATATGGAGTCTCATATATATAATGGTGAGTGAAATAAAAGGCACAAAAAGATGTATTGCATAAATTAAAATTTATATCAATTTCAGAAGCTAAATCCAAAACAGAGGGTTTAGATATGCATGCTTAATGTGAATATTCTCGCTGCCCTGATTTTGTGATAATCAGGGTGGGCTAAACATTCGCTATATTAGAAACCATGCATGTGTCTCCAGATCTAGTTTTTCTCCCTAGGTCTGGTTTTTAGAATGCTGGTGATAAACTAAGCCTGATTTATTGTATGACCATCCTGTATGGGAAAAGACTATAACTCTAGGTATCTTTGGTAAACTTTGAGATTTGTAGCAGGGGGACGGATGTGGCGCAAATGGTTGGGCATCCATCTCCCATATGGAGATCCCCAGGACCTCCCAGTAAAAATGTAAAAAGAAAAATATAGAAGGCGCATGGGCCACCAGGCCCTGTGCACAGCTGTGCCGTCAGGCCCCAAGTGCGGGTAAGCTGTCAGACCCTGTGCATGGGTGCACCGCCTGGCCCTGCAAGCAGGTGAGCCCCAGGTCCCGCAAGTGGGTGAGCTGTCAGGCTCTGTGCGTGGGTGTGCCATCAGTCCCCGCAAGCCATGCAGCAAGATGATGACGTAACAGGACCATGACACAAGGGAAAGCCAAGATAAGACACCCTGATAAACCAGGAACTAAGGTGGCACAGGTGGTAGGACGCCTCTCTCCCACATCTGAGGTTCTGAGGATCGAATCCCAGTGAAGACAGGAGAAGGATGAGAAGAGAGGGCAGGAAACGGACACAGAAACAGCAAAAACAAGGGTGGGGGGTAAAAATGGAGAAAAGTAAATAAAAAAATAAATCCTTAAAAAAAAAAGGTATGCATGCTTACATGGTAAAATTAAAGGAAATCAAGGAATTGACCATAAAGTTAGTGTATTGGTTATCTCAGGAAGGCAGTCGGTCAGGAATAGTGATAATGAAGGTGCTGATGGGTTTCTGGTATGTTGGTAATTTTACATTTCATGCTGGGTGGTGATTACACAGTGTTTGTAATAATTTATTAAACTCTATATTTTTGTTTTGTGTACTTTAAG
Source organism: Chaetophractus vellerosus (assembly GCA_004027955.1). Classification (NCBI taxonomy): domain Eukaryota; kingdom Metazoa; phylum Chordata; class Mammalia; order Cingulata; family Chlamyphoridae; genus Chaetophractus; species Chaetophractus vellerosus. The sequence continues at coordinate 2,853 of PVKH010026880.1, forward strand.
TATAAATGAATGTCCACAATTAAAATATAACAAAATTCCCAGAAAATGGAAATACTCATTCAAATATTGAGCTGGTATTTGTTGAATGCTTACTATGTGCTAGGAAAAGTTCTTAAAGGATACAGCAATGAATCTGACATACAGGACTGCCACCTATGTGGAGCTTATTCCAGTGAGAGGACATAATCAAAGCTAAGGACATAAAAAGCAAAGAAGTGGGAGGGGGTACTATTTTAGATTAGATGATCAGGCAGGGCTACTCTGATCAGGTGGTATTTGAGCAGACACTGAGGTGAGTGAGGGAGTCCTCCAGATAATGGAGAAAGAGTGTCCTGGCATAGGGAACAGCAAGTGCTAAAGAAGGTAATGGCTTAGCACATTTGAAGGACATCAAAGGGGCCAGGTTTCCTTAGAAGCTCATCGTATTAGTTTCCTGTAATCTCCTGAAACAAATTACCAAAAGCTTGGCGGCTTAATACAACAGAAATAATTTTTTCACAGTTCTGGAGGCCAGAGGTTTATAATCAAAGTTTCAGCAGAGCCACACTCTCTCTGAAGCCTCTTCCAGCTTCTGGAGGCTCCAGGATATCTTTAACATGTGGCTGCATTACTCAAATTTCTGTCTACCTCTTCACATTGCCTTCTCCTCTGTTTCCATGTCTTCCTCTTGCCTGTCCCTTAAAAGGATACTTGTCATTGGGTTAGAGTCCACCCAGACAATCCAGGATGATTTCATCTTGAGATCCTGAAGTTAAATACAGTTACAAAAATTCTTTTTCCAAATAAGGTCATCTTCATAGGTTCCAGAGGTCATACTTGTTTATAACACTTTTGTTGCATTTGCTTTCTATCTCCTACTAGACCTTCAGTGATATGATGCAGAGTCCCCAAAGAACTTTATATGTCCAACTAGGATACTCTGTGCTACATTTGTTAAAGAAGTAGAATCAATAATTATTGAATGCACAGTGACTCTAGAATCCCATGTGAGGGATACAGTATTTTGGCCATTATTAGGAACAGGATTTTATGAGTAATTATCGAAGAAAGAGGTGTCTTTTATTATTTTTCAGGATTTTGTTTCTGTATTGATCAGAGACTGATTGTTAAAAAGTGTTTTTAGATAGTTATTTGGAAGAATTTGCTAATTCCAAGAAGGCTCAATATGATTTTAAATACTCAAATATTTATTGTATTTTAGCTTTTTAATATTAAGAAAATTCATTCATTTTAATCTGAAATTTTTCAATTTTAACAACTTTGTGTGTCTCAGATACATTTATGTTCTTTTTTCTAAACTTAAGAACTTATATAATGACAATTCTTTATTTTTTTGAGCCATCATTCAACACTTGAGCAATTTAAGGTCAATAAAACAATGGAAAAGCAATTTCATGTGTTTCATTTCATCACACAATTATCAAAAGTATATTTTGGACTATGGGGCACTGTATTAGTCAGCCAAAGGGGTGCCTTTGCAAATATACCAATAATTGGTTGGTCTTTATAAAGGGTATTTATTTGAGGTAGACGCTTACAGTTACCAGGCCACAAAGCATAAGTTTCTTCCCTCATCAAAGTCCACTGCCATGTGTTGGAGCATGACAGCTGCTGACGTTTGCCAGAGTTCAGGCTTCTTGGTTTTCTCTCTTCCCGGGGCTGCACTTCTCTCTGGACTTAGTTCCTCTGGTTCCTCCACAAGGTCAGCTGTAGACTATCAGGCAAACGGCTCACTTTTCTTCTCCTGGGGCGTTCTCTCCAACATCAGAACTGCTTCTCAAACACTGCTTCTCAAATCTGCTTCTCAAATCGGCTCCCTGTCTTTTACCTTGCCTTTTATACTTGAGACCACACCCACTGAGGGGCAGGGCTCAATGCCCTACTGATGTGGCTCAGTTAACACCCTAATCATAACCTAATCATGCCCAGATGAACAGATCAGTTTACAAGCATGATTCAATATTGATTTTTGGACTTAATAATTACATCAAACAGCTACACTCCACCCTCAGAATTCCAAAAATACATTACAATATTCAAAAAACCTTATATCAGTAACAATTGCAAGTACAAAATCATATCATAATCATTTTAAAGAAATACAGTTTGTCTTCAGGCAAAATCCCATCTGCTGTAAACCTCTGAAATTTACTAAACCATATAACTGCTTCCAATACACAAATGGAAAGATAAGGATAAACATTTTCATTACCATAAGGAGTAATTGGGATGTTAAACATAAGTCCTGGATCCTTTACAGTTCAGTAAACCTGCAGGGCATCCTACATTTGATTTCAAAGTCTGAGAGTCATTTCTAAGACCATGGTTTCTTCTCCTTAGGGCCACATGGGGACCCACCCTTTCCACAGGCTTGCCCAACAGCCATTTTCTTGGTTCCACCCTCTTCAAACATCTGGGTGTTGACCAAGCTCCAGACCTCATCCTCCAAGAGAGTTCGGGTGATTGCCACACCTTACCCAATCTTTGGGTTAGAGTCTTTGCACACCTAGTACAGTGAGGTGAAGACAACATTACCCCTAACCTTTGGCACACAGGCTCAAACCTCTCAGAGCAACGAGTTGACCACCTGACCTTCTCTAATCTATGGGGGACAGGAGCACCCCTCTCAGACCTATGGGGTGCTTACCGCAACTGCCCTAATCTTTGAGGAATGTGCTTCATCCTCCCTGCACCCTGGGGCAGCAAAACTCTCCCAGAACATTGGGTGGGACCATCCACCCTCTTCAACTTCTCAGGCAAGTTCACCCTCTCTGGACACATGGGTGGGGCTCCTCTCTTGGCCCAAGGCAATGTCTTAATTCCAGATCTCAGCTTCCATGGTTTTCTCCTTAAAGATGTTTCTCCTTCAATGTCTCCTTTCCATGTCCTTTTTAGTCCAAGTGAACAGTGGTTTTATTCATTCAACTCTCTCAAAAACTTTGTTGGTTTAGCATGCAGGAAGCAGGGGTCCAAGCCATCAGACAGTAAGACTTTCCACAAGTGTTTCCTAGATAACTGCATCTTCAATGATTTACAAGTTCCAGGTTTAGCTATGTCTTCAAATAGGGCACTTTCATCTGGTAACTTGATTTCCAGAAACTTGGAAGTTCTGGAATCAGTTTCTGATTTCTTTGTGCCCAAAAGTTCAGTCCTTAGTGTATTTCGCTCATTTAGTTTTTGCTATAAGCTGCAAGGAGAAGCCAAGCCACATTCTCTGAGTTTACCTGGGAAAGTTCTTTAGCTAAATGCTCTGGTTCACCATTTTCAAATTCTGTCTTCCGTATAACACCAGGGGTGAATCTTGCTAAGTTTTCTGCAACTTTAAAATATGGATCGCCTTTCCTCTAGTTTCCAATAATAGTTTCATCATTCACTTCTAAGGCATCATAGAAAGTCTCTTTAGCATCCATATTGCTGTCAATAGTTTCTTCAAAATGATCTAGGCCTTTTCCATGAAGCATTTCACATTTCCTCTGAAAAATACCCCTTACCCATTTATAAAACCGTTCCAACATTTTGGTAATTGCAAAAAGCACTCACCCCACTGCTGGTACCAAATATACCAATAATTGGTTGGTCTTTATAAAGGGTATTTATTTGGGGTAGACACTTATAGTTACCAGGCCACAAAGCACAAGTTTCTTCCCTCACCAAAGTCCATTGCCATGTGTTGGAGCAAGGAAACTGCTGACGTTTGCCAGAGTTCAGGCTTCTTGGTTTTCTCTCTTCCCAGGGCTGGACTTCTCTCCAGGCTTAGTTCCTCTGTTTCCTCCACAAGGTCAGCTGTAGACTATCAGGCAAATGGCTCAGTTTTCTTCTCCTGGGGCGTTCTCTCCAATATCAGAACTGCTTCTCAAAAACTGCTTCTCAAATCTGCTTCTCAAATCTTCTCCCTCTGTCTTTTGCCTTGCTTTTTATGCTTGAGAACACACCCACTGAGGGGCAGGGCTCAACGCCCTACTGATGTGGCCCTAATCATAACCTAATCATGCCCGGATGAACAGATCAGTTTACAAGCATGATTTAATATCAATTTTTGGAATTCATAATTACATCAAATGGCTACAGGAACTCTTTTAGCTAAACGTCAGCATCACTTCCACCTGTCCTGGCATTCCCCTAACACCTTCTTTTGCTTGAGCTTAAATTCTTATCTCCATTATTAAAACTTTCTATATTGTTCCCTCTATTAATTACCAAGACAGAAAAAATGGTAATTATAAATATTCAATATTAAGTTATTGTTAGGAATGGATTGAATCCCAAACTCTGGGATTTAAACTGCTAGGAAATTTATTTCAGCCATAAATAATCTCTTCTGCTGAAGAATATGCTTCTTTTTGACAATTTCCATATCATGAAATAAGAGAAAATAATATTGCTCTGCACTGACTTCTGAACTCAAGTGCATGCAAGTAAGAAAAACTGAAATTTCCAATGTTTTGTTTTACCATTGTGAGGAATACATGTATCTTTATATGGTGTGTGGGGTGGGTGCTTGTGCTGTCATTATGTAGAAGAAATGGCTTTTATGGCTCATATGATGCATTGTATTAGATGACAATTATAATGAAGCCTTTAAACCCAGAGTGCAGGTTGCATTTTTCTTCTTTCTCACCCAAAGTCTTAAGAAAACAGAATATGAGAAAAAATTTTAAACGATATTCTAAAACTTTCTAATAAAATCAACTCATATTATTCTCGATATGCTACCATGATAGGCAATATATCTATTCTCCATATTAGGCAGTGTTTTTTAAAAAGAAACATATTTTCAGAATGTGTACAACCATTCAGTAGTAACAAGTGATGCTCAGGATTCCTACCTGCTTCTCCTCCATATTCCTGTGTGTTCTTGGGGAGTTGATTTGAAATGGTCCCCTGGAATACATTAAAGAAAAACTGTTGAAAATATCTATCATTGTATGACCCCCATTTTGATATGCATACCTTCAAATTTCCAGTTCTTTTGGTTCTTTCCTTGAAAAACCAAGTGGCAATTTAACTCCAGGAACTACAGAATGCTGTGAATGATATTTGGGTACTCCATTTTCAGAAATGGTTTGTATCAAAATTTTGTCCCTGCCTACTTCCATTAAAATCAGCAAGAACATATGAGACATAAGAGAAGAGGATCAACAGAATATTGCTCAGCTTTCAAGAGTTCCTTTAATCCAGCTTCTATGGAAATGGTCCCTGGTACTGTGCTCGGTACTGAGCACATATACCTGTGCACAAAACAGACATGGACCCTGTCATTCAAGTAAGTCATTGCAAACAGAGGTAAAGATTTGTAAAGCACATGGCATTTGAGTTAAGGTAAAAGATTAAGTAAGAGTTCACTAAATAAAGTGAGGAAAGCCTTCCAAGCAGAGGGAAAAGGATTACAGGTTGGAAGAAACCTGGTGTACTGAAAGCCATTTTTAAAAGGTCAGAGTGCCTGAACCTGATGATTTTATACAACTGTCCTCTTATGCAGAGCAGGGAAATATGCAGTCATTCTGCTCTCAAACCTACGCCAAGAGCAGACTGAAGAATCTTTTATCTAGAGTTTTAAGGGATTACGCCACTTTCCCTTTTAGAAAATATAAGCGGGTATCAAAAGCCATTATTATTAAATAAACCTTTCCCATGGCACAGATTAATTTGCTTTGCAAGTCTACAGGTTTTGCAACTGCTATGTCCTCTGCCTGGCATATTTTTCTACCAAACACCAAACAGATGATTCCTCTCTTCATTCCGTTTTCAGGTCAAAAGTCATCCAGTGACAAAATCTTAAGGTTTCCTCTCTATCCTATCATACTTTTTATTTTCTTGACAGCAGTTGCTATTTTAAAGTATCTTATTTATTCATTTGTCTGCTTGTTTATTGTCTAATTGTGCTTACTTGAAGATAAGATCCCAAAAGTCAGAGCACACAGTGCCTGGAAAAGTGTCTAATCTATAGCAGGCATTCAGTAAATATTTGTAAAATGTTACCAAGTACCTTTCACCATTTTGGCTTTTCTTTACCCAGTTCTGTTATCTCCTGCCATCTGCCTGCTTTTACTTTCTGTAAATGTTCTGCAGCCTACAAGCCAATTCCATATACAATAGGTCTAATTAAAAATAAAGAAAAATACATTGACAATTTTCCTTTTTAGAATACCTTTTTTATTGCCAATTCCAGGTTTGTATTGCTTCAAATGGTTGAGATTTCAAGTTTAGTTTTAGGGGCTAGACAGACTTGTAACTCAGACTAAAAGTCAAGATGGATTTTCAGTTCAGGCAAGTGACCAGACAAATTGACATCAAACAGACTAGAGAGAGGCAGATGCAAAATATCAGCTGGGGACCAGTGAAGTTACAAAAGGCAACTCAGCAAAGTAGGAAGAATGGGAACAAAAGAAGTCAGATCAGGTTCAATCCAAGGCTATGATAAATCCATGGAGAGCATTTTCCCAGAATACAGCTGCTAGGTCTTTAATCCTTTGCTTATTCAAAGTCACCATGATTGGTCCTACGCCCTAGATGTCATGTTCTTTTAAAGATTTGGTTGAAGCCCTTATACTCCTGTTTTGGGAATCAATCTTATTCCTACAGGAGTTGCAATAGTCTCTAAACTGGCTTTAGGTCCCTCATGAGACTCATCATCTTGCAGATTGACTTGCGACGAATCTCTGAGGTCAATGAATCAATCCTTCAGAAGACCTTCAGAATGTGACCTCATTGAAATGAGAATTTCAAGGCCAATTTAATTTGTATAGAGTTTTCAATTGTGGAAAAAAATTGACCCTTTTTCTTCTAGGAAGGTTTCACAGGCACTAATAACAAAACAACTGAAATACACCAAAATAAAGTTGCTAGCCCCTTGGTTTCAGATGCTATAGATAATATCCCTTGTCCAGTATATAAACCCAAGTGCTTATCATTCCATTATTAAAACTTCTATTTTTCAGGATGTGTGGCCTTTGTGTTTCGTAATTATTCTTCATTAAGATCTCAATTTTAGTTAAGGAAACAGCAAATGCAAGTAGATGACAGGGGAATGAAAAACATTGGCCACTGGAAAATTATGAAAGCAATCTAAAATCCATATTTGTGGCTATGGAATTCCTTCTAAAATGAGATTAAATTATCTCTCTTTTGATACTATTTAATATTACATAGACTAGAAACTGAAGAATGGCTCTCATGACATTAATATTTCTCCCACATTTTAGTATCTGGGTATATACATTATAGAATATTTTGAAAAAGTTAGTAAAAATATTAAAATCATCTATGATACCATTATATAGTAATAATTGTTGATATCCTTCCACTATTTATAATACAGCTTTGGAGTATATAGACTAAAAAAGCTGTTCTATGGCCAACTGTTTTGCTTAACCACATATCATAAACAGATATCCATAATATTAAACCTCTTTCTGTTGTATCATTTTAAATTGCTGAATTAATTTTCTCTATGTACCTGTGGCAGTTATGAATTCCAAAAATAGATATTAGTTTATGTTGGTAAATTGGTCTGTTCATCGGGGCATGATTAAGTTATGATTAGGGATTTGATTGGGCCAATAAGTAGGGTATTGAGCTCCGCTCCTTGGTGGGTGGGGTCTCAAAGATAAATGACATGGCAAAGGACAGAGTTGGAGCAGTTTTGATGTTGGAGTTTTGATGAGGAAGGAGAGAAGGCCCCGGGAAAACAGACGAGCCATTCACCTGACAGCTCACAACTGGTCTTGTGGAGAGAGGCAAAGCCTAGAGAGCCTCCTAGTCTACAGCTGACCTTGTGGAGGAAACAGAGGAGCTGAGCCTGGAGAGAAATGGAGCCCCGGGAAAAGAGGAACCCAAGAAGCCTGAACCCTGGCAAATGTCGGCAGCTATCTTGCTCCAACACGTGGCAACAGACTTTGGTGAAGGAAGAAACTTATGCTTTATGGCCTGGTAACTGTAAGCTTCTTCCTCAAATAAAGACCCTTTATAAAGACCAACTGATTTCTGGTATTTTGCATCAGCACTCCTTGGGCTGACTAATACAGTACTATACATCTACTCAATCTAAGTAGGCACTTAAGTATCGTACATAATTTAATTGATAATCACCTTGGTTTTCAGATTTTCCTTAATTTCTAAAGCTCTCCCATACTTTTTCTGTCTCTCATAGCTCTTTTCCAACAGAGTTGCTGGGGGAAAAGAGAGAATTATAGTATATGGATCAAAAATCTTGTCTTTGAACCATACAGTCCTAGGTTTGCGTCCCACTTTACCATTTGCTAACCATGTGCATTTGTGATATTACATCTTCTGTCCTTACTGTATTAGGGTACTCTAGGGAAACAAAGTCAACAGGAAATATCCATAAATAATATGAGATTTTATAAAATTGTCTCACATGACCGCAGGGATGCACAGTCTAAATTCTGTAGGACAGAATGCAAGCCAGGGACTCAGATGAAATTCCTGGTTGAATTCCCCAGGAGATGCTGGCTATCTGAAGTAGAGATGGGTATTCTCTGAATGCTGAAGTTACTTCTCCTTTTAATGACTTCAACTGATTGGATGAAACCTCTCTCATTGCTGAAGGCAATCTCCTCAATTGATTTTATTTATTTTTTTTCTTTATAAAGGGTATTTATTTGGGGTAGAAGCTTACAGTTACCAGGCCACAAAGCATAAGTTTCTTCCCTCACCAAAGTCCACGTGTTGGAGCAAGACAGCTGCCGACATCTCCAGTGTTCAGGCTTCCAGGTTCCTCTGTGCCCGGGGCTGCATTTCTCTCCGGGCTTAGCTTCTGTTTCCTCCACAAGTTCAGCTGTAGACCATGAGGCTCTCTATGCTTTGCGTCTCTCCACAAGGCCAGCTGTAGACTATCGGGTGAACAGCTCACTCCAACATCAGAACTGCTTCTCAAATCTGCTTCTCCAAATCTGTTTCTCTCATTACTGCTGCCTTTTGTCTAGCCTTTTATATTTGAGACCATGCCCACTGAGGGGTGGGGCTCAACGTCCCACTGACGTGGCAGTTAACGCCCTAATCATAACCTAATCATGCCCAGATTAACAGATCAGTTTACAAGCATAATCCAATTTATATTTTTGGAATTCATAATTAAATAAAACTGTCAAACCATTACATACATATATATTTCTGACTAGAGGAAATGTATGCTCCTCTCCTCTGCAGAGACTTTAAATTTGGGCTCTAGTCTTATGGCTCCATTGAATAATCACTCCAAGCAAGAACTGCAGTAACTCTAAGACACTATTTTCTTAATGCTAACATAAAAATTACCTTTCAAATGCTTAACTCAAATGTCTATGCTGGCCTAAAACTATTTCTCACGTTTGAGAATTGCCTATCATTAGGGTTACATTCTCTGGATTTATTCTTCTGTGTAAATAACATCTCTCCAAACAGATAGTCAGCTCTAAGTGGGCAGGGTTCATGCCATATTTTTCCACAGTATTTTCTAAAAAGAAGATGTTTCTTGATTGGAGGATGATATTGGTGATTTTATTATGTAGGGAGTAATCATCCAGAATGTGGAGTACTGTATTTGGATCTCTTGTTTTCCTTCTTGCCCCACCAACTTGCCAATCTTACTGCTCCAAGCCCTCCTGCCAGACAATGGACAGATCAAAGACAATTAATCTGGTTTCTTCGTATACTCTTTGCTTGAAGAGAGTTTGAAAAAATGAGATTTTTGAGAATATGTGATTTTTCAATTATCCATGCATTCTTCATTACAAGAATGAATCAAGAATTCCTGGAGAGAACCTCCTGAAGGCTGTACAGGAGTAACACTATTTTTACAGGGAGGTAAGGGTTAAACATAATATATTGAATTAAATATAAATACTGCAGCTCCTCAGCTGGGTATAATAATGCACACCTGATGCTATTTATATTCTGATGTCCTAGTAGCAGCTGCTAAGAATTTTTAACCAAAGTAAGCATCAAGTATTTATATAAATAGTTCCAAGTTTAGGAGCCTGCTTTATTATTGTTTTATTTATTTATTTATTTATTTATTTATTTATTTATTTATTTATTTATTTATTTTTATTATTAATTTTTTATTTATTTTTTATATATCTATATACATTTTTAGGATACATTGATTACATAAATGTTACACAGAGATTCCAGGAGTACCTATATGCCACCCCCCCACCCCTCCCACAACCCCCCACATGCACATCCCTAAGTGTGGCATAACACCTCTGATAGTTAAACACATTTTGGGACTTTGCCATCAGACATAGATCACAGTTCAGGCCATAGACAACCCTC
>PVKH010026881.1:0-13124 GCA_004027955.1 Chaetophractus vellerosus
GACCATGCTTATTAATTAACTCAGCCACGATTTAATGTGCGTACACTGGGTTTTAGCTGCCGGAGATGTGGAACAGTGAAATCATAGTCCCTCACCTCTAGGAGTCAGTAACCTAATAACCTGGTCTAATTTAAACAAACATAAAAACATAAAGGAAAGAATGCCCTATTCTTCCTGGGTTTGGGGAGGAGGGGGCATCCCAGGGAGCTTCTCTAACGTGTCTGAGCTGGTTCGTGGGTGCTTAGCAAGAAGAGGGAGTGGGATATAGACAAAAATCCCATCAAGGAAAAAGACACAGCAGAGTGAAATAGGCTGGGTAATGGAGGGGGCCCAGGGTGCAGGACAGGAAATGGAGAAAGGGCAGGTCAGAGAGTGAGGCTAGAACCAGATCACCAAGGGCCTCAAATGTCTTAACAGGAGATTGGACCTAAACCCGGAGGTGAGCGGAGTCCTTGAAGGTTTTTTAGCAGGAGGGTGATTCGATTTGATTTGCCTTTTAGGAGCATTACTCTGGCTACAGTGTAGACAAAACCTAGAAGGAGGCAAGCAGGAAGAAGGGAGCCCTGCTAGAACATTCTGGCTGTAATTCAGATGAAAGATGATGGCCTGGATGAGGCACTAGCCAAGGTGATGGCGATGGAAGGGCAAGTTCCAGAGAGCAAAGAGGTGGACACAACAGGACTTGGTGATCATTTGAATAAGGCGCCGGGGAGAGAGAGAGAGAAGGGTGTCGTAACAACACACTTTCAGAACAGCTATGAGTTACCACTCAAATTTCTCTGTGGGGCTGGAGACAATGACCGGCTTTGATATCTGGCACTTGTACTGGGCCACCTCTTGGTGGGGGATGGCAACGATTCTCAGATTCCTGGACAGTCACACAGCCTGGGGCCTTGACTGCTTCTTCCGGGATGACAGAGCAGCCTGGCAGACCTAATGAAAGAGATAGTCACAAGCTCCATTTCATTTAGCAAAGAAGATGGAGGCAGTGCCACTCCTATCTCGGCTGAGTCAGTGAGTGGAAATTCTAAAGTTAAAGCAGAAGGACCTGGGGTAGAATGCAAAATTGGTCCATGGCTGTGGTCTGTTTGCTGGATGCATCAAAACAGACAAGAAACTAATTACCTGACTTCCAAGTGGGCAGAGGGCTGACTTTCTGAAATTTCAAAGCCCTGTTACAGCTGTCACGGCTAAACTATTCAGTTAAAAATGCCAGGGCTACGTTTTAAATGGGCACTCAATGGAGTGAATACATGAATGAATGGATTTCTCTGAAATATTTAAATCCAGCTTTCAAGATTCCCTGGTGATTACATTATCGTTCACATCTTCCACATGGCCTCAGTGACAGCATATTAATAATGGAAATTGACGATTAATGGATCAGTTATGAACTTGAAGGGAAGATTTTAGTAGCTTTCCCAGGCTTCTGTACTTAGTTTAATTCTGTTCAACATTTTTGGCTATAATTTAGATGAAAGTGCAACTGCCACTCTCACCAAATTTTAAAACGACTCAAAGCCAGTGACTTGCTTCTCTCCTTCCTTCCCCGTCCCCTGTGATGGTTAGGGAAGGTCTGATCTTTAAGGGGAAACTGAGAACTAGAGATCATCTGGTTGCTTTACAGCCTTTGAGGAACTACTAGGAAATGAGAACAGAGGAGAGAGAGAAAGGAAAGGGAAGAGTGAAGGAAGGACAGAGGGAAAGAAAAGGGCCAGGTGGACAGAGAGCAGGAGAAAGGAAGGAAAGAAAGAAAATGCAGTAAATGAGGGAGGAAAGAAGGCAGGAAAAATAAGAAAAAAATGGGAAGAAGGATGGAAATAGAGAGAGAAGCAAGAGAACAAGAGAACCACCACAAAACATTAAAAAAATGGTAATGGTTGAAAGAAATAGAGCCTGGAGTCTTGATGGGGGAGAGGAGTCCCTAATCACTGCCCTTAAATACTTGAAGATAAAAAGTTTATCTTGTCTTGCTACCGAGGGCTGAGACGAACTCAATGAAAGGAATTTCTAAGGCCATTGTTGGCTTGGTAAAATAAGAGTCTTCAAACAACCAGAACTATTGAAAAATGTAACAGACTGGACATGTCATGAATTACCAGTGACCCAAAGGGTTCCCAAGAAGCTGTCTGCCCATGCCTCAGGGTTGGCAAATTAACTTCTTCTGCCCAATTTGGGGATTGAGCCAGAAGACATCGTGGCCCTTACTGTAGTTATCCTGATATAACAAAGAAATACTTGCTGTGCTCCTGTATTTATGGTAAATCGCTCTAGTTGCCACAGTGACTGAAACTGCAGTGAAGGGTGAAGGAAAGGAGGGAGGGAGAAAAAGAGAGAAACTCAGGGGATAAAAGGACAGGGATTTGTACCTCTCTCTCTCTCTCTCTCGTTCTCTCCCCTCCCTGCCAACAAATAGTTATTTTTGGCTGAGTGGGGATACAATGATGACTCAAAATGGATAGTCCCTGTTCTCGTGAAACGTACAATCTATTAGGGAGACAAACACTAATTAAATATTCCCTCTAAGGAATCCATAAATACTAAATGAGATAGCAGCTCAAATAAAAGTATTTTTGCAGAATATATAACAAGAGAAATTGACTGGGAAAGGAGTCAAGGAGTGGCGGTCAAGGAAGAGTTCCCTGAAGAAGTGAGCCCTGAGCTAAGAATGAAAGGATAGGTAGGAGCAGGGGATCATCCAGAGAGAGGTACAGGAGGAGCCAAGGTCCTGCAGCATGAGGGGAAAAGGGCCCTTGGAAGCACTGAGATGCCAGCATGCATGGAGCCCAGGGAACAAGGGTGAGAGAGAGGGTAGGCGAGGCTGGAGATGTAGGTTGGACTAGACTGGACAGGGCCATTGTGCTTGATAAAGGGTTTAAACTATAATGATCCTTTCTTTCTTTTATTCAACACATTTATATTGAATTTACTATATATGTAAAGCACATAATTAGGGATGGTGAGGAAGACAAATATGACCCCTGGTTCTTCATGGAACTTAGAGTTAAGAAGGATAGAAAAATCATTAAACAGAGAATCACAATGCAAAAATAGTTAGTGCTGAAATAGGGAGGTGTGGTAGGTTGGACTATGTACCCCAAGATGAAACAGCATCTTCATCTTAATCCATTCCTGTGGTGTGAACCCATTGTAAATAGGACTTTGGGGGTGTTATTTTTAGCATCCTCACAAGTTGTAGCCAACTGAATGAGGATAGGCTTTGATCCTATTACTAGAGGCCTTATAGAGAAGGCCACAGAGCGAGAAGCCACGGAGAAGAAGCTAGAAGTCAACTAAGCTCAGAAGAGAAAGGAGACGACATGACTGTCTACATGGCTATGTTACAGAAAAGCCAAGGGCCCAAGGTCCTCCAGCAGCCAGCCCCAGAAGGCCACTGACTTCAGGGAGAAAGCACTACCTTGATGACACCTCAGTTTGGACTTCTCCTAGCCTCAGAAAGTGTGCCAATAAATTCCCCTTGTTTCAGGCAGCCCATTTTGTGGTATTTGTGATTGCAGCTGGGAGACTAATGCAGGAAGTAAACCGAATAGTAGGACACCTAACATACTCTGGAGGGTGGGGATAAGTGACAACTTCCTGAAGGAAGTGACATTTAAACTGAGACCTGAAAGAGAAGTAGAGTTTAGAAGATAAAGAGAGGAACAAACAGTAATGTCCTCTGAATGAACAGGTATGGAGCCACAGAGATGAGAAAGCACACTGTGTTGGATGGAAGAAGTTCAGGAGAATCTGGAGTAAGAGGTGGAATTGGGGATATAAGCACAGGATGCATCCTGAAGCCACCCATACATCATGGAAAGAAGTAGAGCCTGCATCCCCGGGGAAGGAGGCACGGAGAATGGATTGGATCCCACTGGATTCCAATGGATTGGAAAGGAGAAAGCCAAGTGTGGGGAGGCCAGTTAGGAAGTTGTTAAGAGTATTCCAGGTGAGAGTTGATGAAATATAAATTGTATTCTGTACAATAGAGTGTGAGGTAATTGGGTGGGTCTGAGGCATATTTAGGAGGTAGAAGCCTTTAGACCTAATGACTGATTAGCTATGGAAGGTGTGGGAACACAGAACAATATCCCCCTAAAGGTGCCTATTTCCTAGTCCCTGGAACCCATGAGTATGTTAGGCCACATGGCAAAGGGGAATTAGCACTGCAGATGAAATTAAAGTTGCTAATCAGATGACCCTAAAATGGGGAGATTATGCTGGATTATCCAGTTAGGCTCAATATAATCACAAGGTTCCTTAAAATTGGAATAGCCTTCCAGGTCCTGGGCCTGGGGAATGGGCTGAGGTCGGAACAGGCTTGGCTTCCCCTGCACTGATCAGCCATCAGCACAGAGCTGGCCCTGGGGCTCTCTCCCCTGTGCCCATGCAGAGGCAACCCTGCTCCCTCCACTTCCCCAGCATGGGTCCCTACCCCAGGCTGGCCCAGCCCCCAGCTCCTCCCACATTGACCCCAAAAGGGTTGCTGTCTTGATGTCATCACCACCTCAATGGATGGTCTTAGGCAGGTTCACATGACCTCCGTTTCCTCTGCAGAGGCCCTTCAGGTTCAGGAGCTCTGTAATTCCCTGTTGAAGGCTCACTTTTTCCAGCATCTTGGCTTGGCCTCAATTCTCACTAAGCTAGAGCCTAAACTGGGGTTACTAAAGCCCAGGGAGCAGAGGCCATGCCCAGCTTTTCTGAAATAAAGACCCAGGCTTAGGTTTCAACCTAGAGAGAACCAGAGAGAGGGCAGCGTGAGTAGAACTCAGCCTGAGATGTTGTTGACTTTAAAGATGGAGGGAGGGGGCCATGAGCCAAGAAATGCTGATGGCCTCTAGAAGCTGGAAAGGCAAGGAAGTGGATTCTCCCCTAGAGCCTCCAGAAGAAACATAGTCCTGCCACCAACTTGATCTTAGCCTGGGGAAATCCATTTTGGACTTTTGACCTCCAGAACTGCAAGGTAATGAATGCACATTGTTTAAGCTATGAAAATTATGCTAATCTGTTACAACAGAAATAGAAACTAACCCAGAAGGTGGGAGAGAGGAGGGGTCAAAGATGATGGCAAGAGTCTGTCTTGGGTAACTGCGTGGGATGGGGCTTCCATTAGGGAACATGGGAGGAGGAGCAGGTTAAAGGGCTAGATGTGGATTCAGTTTAGCACAGATTATGGGGTTTCTGTTCTACTGGTGTTGGGTAAATGTATGGGTATGGAGGCCAGACAAGAGATCTGGATTGGAGATGTAGATGTGAGAGTTATTAACACATGTGGTAATTGAGGCTAATGGGTAAAGGTGATCACCTAGGGACAGAGTGAAATAAAAAAAGAAACAACCCTAGTTCACAACCCTAAAGAGCACCAGAATTCAGAAGATATAGAGAAGAAGAGGAATATGCAAACTTGGTTTGGGGGGGGAGCGGTGTGTATCTTATATATACACATATAGATGCATATAATTTTTCATCTTTCAAATTAGCAAACATAAAATACCATTTTTATATTTATTAAGTTTCACCCAGTCTTGGAGGTACAGGGAAATAAGAATTTTTATACACTGATAAATCTGTAGACCTCCAAGTAGGAGGGCAGTTTGGAAATACATATCAAATATTTTTAAACTTTTGAAACATTAATTTTGACTTGATGTCTCATAATTTAAACTAAGGAAAGTATACTGTCTAAGGGAGTAAGTATATAACAAGAAGTTTCATTGCAATAGACTTATAATAATGGAAAGGCAGGAACAACTTAAGTGATTAAAAATAGGAAAATGCAAGAACAGAGTCTGCAACTGCAAGCAAGATCGTCCCATCCATCTGCCCCAGGGGAGCTAAGCCCCCTCTCAATTAGAGGCAGAGTGGGCATCACCATCCCAGAATCCTCAGGAGTGGGAGATGAACCAGGGACTAAAGTAGATTTATGGTTATCCTACTATAGACTTATGGTTATTCTAGCAAGGGAAGAACTTTTATCATTGATGTGGAAACAGTGGCCACTGGAAGTTCTGAGTGGAGGGAGAGGGAAAAACAGGTGTAATATGGGGGCATTTTTGGGACATTGGAACTGCCCTGACGTTGCAATGATGGATACAGGCCACTATATATTTTGTCATAACTTACAAAATTGTGCGGGACAGAGTGTAAACTATTATAGTGGGTGTAAACTATAATCCACACTTAGTGGCAATGCTTCAAAATGTGTTCAACTGTAACAAATGTACACACTAATGAAGGATGTTGTTAATGTGGGAAAGTGTGGGAGGGGGAGGGAGCAGGGCAAATGGGGGTCCCCTATATTTTTTATGCAACATTTATGTAATCTAAAGTATTTTTTTAATTAAAAAGTATTTTAAAAAGGCAAATGTCTGACTAAATCATATGTTCATAACCTATAATATGATGCCATGTGTTAAGCACTACTAAATACTGTTTCAGAAGAAAATTAATGATATGGGGAAATGTTCATACTCCATTTTTATGTGAAAAGGTAGGTTACATTAGGTCAACATTATTCCAATTTTGTATTTCGTGTGCATATATAATTACAATGGTGAGCATTAGAAGGGAGCATGTGTGATTTTTATTTTCTTCTTAACACTTCTTTGTATTTTCTATTCATTCCACAGTGAATGTCATCATAAAAATATTAATATCTTTCAAAATGTATATCATTAAACTAATTTAGTTAACAAAGATAATTTAGTTAACAACACCTGTCAGCAATAATATTCTCTTTACTCCCTCGCTACACAGATATACACATACATACATACGCATAAAAATATATATTTCCCAAGCTTCATTATTTAACTACTATGTGGTCTTGGGCAAGTTCCTCTACTTTTGTTTTTTTGTTTTTGTTTTGTTTTTTTAAGAATTATTTTTTATTTATTTATTATATATCTCCCCCTTTCTGCTTGTTCTTGCTGTGTTCATTTTTGAGTTCTTCTGTGTCTGCTTGTCTCCTCCCGCTGCAGTGACCCGCCGAGTCAGCTCACCGCGCAGCAGCCTGCCTGCTCGCAGTGGCTTGCCTTGCTTGCGGGGACTTGCCCTGCTCGCGGGGGCTTGCCCTGCTTGTGCCCTGCCCACGGCAGCTTGCCCTGCCCACAGCGGCTTGCCTTCTCAAGGCGGTCTGCCTGCTCGAGGAGGCCCCAGGAACCAAACCCGGGGCCTCCCATGTGGTAAACCAGAGCCCTACCAATTGAGCTACAGCCGGTTCCCAGTTCCTTTACTTTGTAAGCCTCAAGGTAATCATCTGTAAAGTGGGCATAAGAACTTACTCATTCTATTTTTGTGAGGATCGAATGAGCTAACAGATATAAACCATATTAGCACAATGCCTGGAAGGTGCTAAGTATTCACTAAAGTTACTCATTATTATATGCCTGTCTGTTGGAATTAGTTTATTAGGAATCAGAGGTTCATGTCAGCTTGCCAGGAAAGGCAGATCCTCCTGAGTTTTAAATGTCCATGATTTGGAGTGGCTGTAAGAAGTCGAAATAACTTGTTTCATCAACTGAGCACTAACACTCAGGGATCATAATCCAGCACAGCAAATCTGAATAGCTCTTTTGTGTTCCTTCTATGACTTTCCCATAAAAGTCATAACTTCAGTGTAAAGAAAATTTCTAGGGAAGGAATAATAAAAGGCTAAGCAGATAAAAATGTTTGATTACTGTAAGATAAATGACAGCTGAAATTTCACTGACAACCATTTCCCAATGCAATTCTTTCTGTACTTTCCTCAAAGCATTTCCCTGGGTGAAAGCACTGCAAAACGTCTTTTTGCTCATGTAGAGCTCAACAAATGGAAAATTTTATTACTAGTTACCAAAGATGGTCTGATATAGTCATTGTGAAAATTAGTAGTAGCTTAATGTGATAGAGCAATATGCCAAATTTTCTAGGTAAAAGGAAAGGAAACAAAAGGTGTGGATATTTAAGCTATTTTCCATTTTTACTTTATCCTTCTGCTTATTTCATTTGCCCACCCCAAGACTATATGACCCCTGTAAGTAGAAAACAGGCAGTTTTTCACAAATAAGGAAACTCCTCATTGGTCCTCAAAGTCACCTTCTTGACCTGGCTGCACCTGCCCTACTCTAGAAATTACTTGAAGTTTCTTGCTAGTTCTAAATTCCTTTGGTCATTTCCATGGGGACTGGGATGGTGGAATTTAAGGCAGGGAAGGTTCAGATGCCCCAGTTTAAATATCAGACTCCATCAATAAAGTTCCTCTTCTAATCCTTCCTTGAAAAAAGCCTAAGCAAGTACAATGTAGTCATTCAGTGTTGACTAAGCCCCTACAGTGGGCTCCTCCTCTCTACTCTGTGTGGGAGACAGAGATGAATCAGACATCTGTTTTTTATGACAATCGAATTTCAGGTAAAGGAATGGCCAGTTACGTCATTTGTGGAAGAACCATTTGCTTCAGAATAGACTGCATGGAAGAGAAAAAGAACTAGACAATTCTTATGAAAACAGTGCCAAATGGTTACCCTCACTGCAAGAATGGATTAGGGTCAATGTTTAGGGACATTGAGTGGGTTCATTTTTCCTTTCCCACACCCCAGTAAAATAGTACCCAAGACCTTAGAGAACTATCTACATAAAATGTATTGATACTTCACATTAGTGTAAATATGGTTTCCTATTCATTAACTCTGTTTCCTGACATAGAGAACAAGAGATGTCAGCCCAGTCTAGCTGATTTTAGAAGCCACTGAAGTGAGACAAAGAGTTACAAAGCCAGAGTAAATAAAGAGAGAGACCTGGAGCAAAGCAAATATTTATTCTCTATATACAAGCACCTCTTTTGATAGAAATAGAAGTGACTTTTTCATCTCTTTTTCTTTTTTTTTTTTTTTTATCATGGTTCCGGCGATCACTGGGCCTCTGTGTCACATGGCTAGAGCCTTTTAGGAGGAAATAAAGATGACGATGAGAAAAGACTAGCAAAATGAACACACCTAAAAGAAAAGAGGGGCATTAAAGCACATTTTCAATGAAAATTCCCTTTTCTCAAATGAAAGGCGTGTCAGTGAAACTGCACTTCCTAGATTTTATAAGTGTGATTTGTCATCATAAATAAATGGAATCTGTTCTTGAATGTTCTCTGATTTGGGGCAGCCATGTTTCTCATGAGTCATCAAAATCTCTGAACCCGGGGTGGTAGGGGAGGCCAGAGTCTCATGTGCTGCTAGTCCAGGAAGGAGCCTGGAGCCTGCATGCGGATTTGTGGCTATTGGCCTATTGTTGGCTCAGGCCATGGGGCATGAGGGATTCCATGCAATTCTATTCTACTATGTGACTCGTACCTCTGATACCATCACTGTGGCAGTTTGATATTATTGATGAATTCCAAAAAGAAATATGGGATTACGATTGTGAACTGGTCTTTTCCTCTTGGCGTATTAGGGTGTATTGGATTCAGAGGTTTATCTTTTACTTGATTAAATAATGATTAAGGCTTTGATTGGGCCACATCAGTAGGAGGGGGGCGGGGACTCACAGAGAAACCACACCGTAGAGAAGGCAGTTTGGAGTTTTAATGCTGGAGCCCAGTGAAGTAAGCACACAGAGGAGCTTGGTCGTGAGGAAGGAGAGAAGGCCCCCAGAAAAGAAACGGGCCATTTGCCTGATAGTCTACATCTGGCTTTGTGGAGAGAAGCAAGACTGAGCCCGGAGAGAAACAAGCCCTGGGGAGAGAGGAACCCACGAAGCCTGAACTCTTGGCAGATATTGGCAGCCATCTTGCTCCAACACGTGGCAACAAACTTTGTGAGGGAGGTAACTTATGCTTTAAGGCCTGGTAACTGTAAGCTTCTACCCCAAATAAATATTCAACAGATTTCTGGTAATTTGCATCAGCACCCCTTTGGCTGACTAAGACAAGCACCAAACCTCGGGTCAGCATTTAAGATTTCTGTGAGTAAAACTATGGCTGACGTGATGAGGCATGGCCCAGACCACCCGTTGAGGAAGAACTTACTGCTCTAGCTATCCCAAGATGGCCTCCAGACGTCAGCAACTTCAGGGTCGCTTTAGTGGCACAGAGCCACCTGACCCTGTGGTACACACTTTTTATGGGTTGAATTGTGTCCCCCGAAAAGGTATGTTGAAGTCCTGACCCGCAGGACCTCAGAATGTGACCTAATTTGGAAATAGGATCATTGCAGGTAGAACTAGTTAAGGCAAGGTCATGTTAGGGTAGGTAGGCCCTTAATCTAATATGACTGATGTCCTCGTAAGTAGAAGAGAAGAGGCACAGGCAGATGCTAAGGGGAGAAAGTCCTGTGAAGACGGAGGCAGAGATGGAGTGATGTGTCTATGAGCCAAGGAACACCTACGGTCACCATTAGAGGCAAGGAAGTACCCTCCCCTATGCCTTTCAGAGGGAGCGTGGCCCTGCTGGCACTTGGATTTCAGACTTCTGGCCTCTAGAACTATGAGACGATACGTTTCTATTGTTTTAAGACACCCGGTTTGTAGTACATCTTTATGGCAGCCCTAGAAAACTGAGGCACCTTTTGTGGAGAAACCCACACAGAGTTGAACAACATGGGGGCAAAAAGGCATGGCCATTTCGATCCACTATAGGATGACTCTGACGGGAAATATCTTTTCCAGAGCTCCCAACCTGGCAGAGGCATTGTGAGACCTGCAGAGCTGTTTATCTTCCTCTTTTGCATCCTGTTTCTTCCCACTTCCTTTCACAAATGTTGATCCCTAATAAACATCTTACACTCCAAATTCTATCTCAGTATCTGCTTCCAGGGAACCCAAGCTGTAACACAGATTGACTATATAGAGGTATGTATTCTAAGGTGGCCAAGAGGCTACATTACAACCAAATTTTAAAAGTAGACAATTAATAGAATACACCCTATCATTAGAATAAAGGACAAAAGGTACTTGGATATGTCAACTGATGCAGAAAAACATTTGAGGAAATCCAACACCATTTCATGATTTAAGAAAACACTCAGCAAGCCAGGAACATAAGGGAATTTTCTCAACCTGATAAGAGGTGTCTAATAAAAACACTTACAGCTAACATCCTACTTAGTGGTGAGAGACGGAATTCTTTCCCCCTACGATCAGGAATAAGACAAGGTAGTCCATTCTCACTACTTCTATCCAGGAATATTCTGGAGGTTCTAGCCAGGGTAACTCAGAGAGAAAATTAAACAAAAGTCATTAATATTGGAAAGGAAGGCGTAAAACTATCTCTATTTGTAGATGGCATGATCTTGCATGTAGAAAATCCCAAGGAATCAACAACAACAAAAATCTTTAGAACTAATAAATGAGTACAGCAAGGTTGCCAAGTAAAAGATCCATCAATATACAAAAATAAATTGTGTTCCTATACTAGCAATGAACTCTCAGAAAATGAAATTAAGAGAACAATTCCATTCACAGTAGCAAAAAAAGAATAAAATACTTAGGAAAAATATTAACAAAAGGAGTTGCAAGACCTATACTCTGAAAATCACAACACATTGTTCAAGGAAATTAAAGAAGACCTAAATAAATGGAAAGGCATCATATGTTTATTGATTGGGAGACTGAATATTAAGCTGGCACTACTCCCTAAATTGATCTACACTTTGAATGCAATCACTATCAAAATCCCCAGGGGCTTGGTTGCAGAATTTGACAAGCTAAACTTCCTATGGAAGAACAAAGGTGAAGGACTCAAACTTCCTGATTCCAAAACCTACTACAAACCTGAAGTCATCATGACACTTTGGTACTGGAATGATGATAGACATATAGATCAATGGAATAAAATTGAGAATCCAGAAAGAAACCCTTCCCTTTAAGGTCAATTGATTTTAGTCAAGGATGCCAAGGCCACTGGATGGCGAAGTCGTCTTTTGAAGAAATGATGTGGAGACAACTGGATATACACATGCAAAAGAATGAAGTTGGACCCCTTCCTTTCACTATAAAAAAATAGCTAAAAATGGATTATAGACCTAAATGTAAGTGATAAAATTATAAACTTCTTAAGAGAAATTGTAGGAGTAAGTTTCCATGACCTTACGCAATGGTTTCTTAGATACGACATCAAAAGCATGAGCAATAAAAGAAAAAAATAGATAAATTGGATGTCATTAAAATTAAAACTTTTGTGCTTGAAATCATAAGAAAATGAAAAGAAAACCCACTGAATGGGAGAAAATATTTGTAAATCTTACAGCTGATAAGAAGCTTGTATCAAGAATATATTTTTTAAATTCTTACAACTAAATGATACAAAGACAAATAGTCCAGTTAAAATGGGTAAAGTATCTGAATAAACTCACTACAAAGATATACAAATAGCTAATAAGCCCATGAAAAGATACTCGACACTATAAGCTATTACAGAAATACAAATCAAAACCACAACGGAATACCTCTTCACATCCACTAGGACGGCTATAATCGAAGACAGAGAATAACTAGTGTTGGGGAGGATGTGGAGAAGTTGATACCCTCATATATTACTCTTGGAGATGTAAAATGGTACAGCCACTTTGGAAAACAGTTTGGCAGTTCCTCATAAGGTCAAATATAGAATCACCATATGACCTAACAATTCTACTCCTAGATGTATCTCCAAGAGAAACGAAAGCATATGTCTATATAAAACTTGTACACAAATGCCCATAGCATCATTATTCAGAATAGCCAGAGTGGAGACAACCTGCATGCCCACCACCCAATGAAGTGTGGCACCCAAACAATGGGCCATAATTTGGCAATAAAAAAGAAATGAAGAACTGATACATGCCACAACGTGGATGGACCTTGAAAATATTATGCTAAGCAAAAGAAGCCAGTCACAAAAGGCACCTATTTCATGATTCTATTTATATGAAATGTCCCCTATAGCCAAATCTACAGGCACAGAAACTAGATTAGCAATATCCTAGTTCTGGGGTGACGGGGAAGGGCAGTTGAGAAATGAGGAGTGACTGCTAATAGGAATGAGGTTTCTTTTGGGTATGGTGAACATGTTCTAACATTTATTGTGATGATGATTCCACAACTCTGTGAACACATAACAACCATTGAGTTGTAGACTTTAAATGGGCAAATTGTGAGGTATGTGCTTTTTACCTCAAATC
>PVKH010026882.1:0-13123 GCA_004027955.1 Chaetophractus vellerosus
ATCAGAAAAGGGTGGAAGAAAAATACAATAAAGCTAGATGTGGAAATTAGGGGAACAACTTTTGGAGGAAGTTGTACTTTGTAAATGCCCATCTTCTCATGCTGATTGCAGTATCCTGTAGTTTGTTCATTTGGGACCTCGAGAGGCTCCAAAGCAGAACCAGGCCTCATCCATCCTGCATCCCTGGTCCTGGCCCGGTGCCTGGTTCAGCTCTTCAACAGTGACCATGACCCCTTATTTGACAGTACAGTGTTGGAGACAGAACGCCAAGATTCACATACCAGTGCCACCTCTTCTAAGCTGTGCCACCTTGAACAAATTATATAAACCCTCTAGGCCTCAATTTCATTATCTGTAAGATGAAAATAAAAATACCCCTACCTCATAGTGTTGCTGCGAGGATTAATTAAGTTATTACATCTAAAGTGTTTAGCACAATAACTGTTCTTCACTAAGTACTTAAATGTGAGCCAGGGATCATATCAATGCGATCACCAGAACTCCTGTGGAATCTCCATCTCCCCTAGTTAGTCTTCTCTATGCCTTCTGGCATTTCTCCAATAGTTATCCAGGCCTTTCTTGACCACATAATATGCGATTTAACTTTCACATTGCAGAGATTCATATTTTATCTCCTCCACGTGGTTGAAAGCTCTGCAGAGTAGGTGTTGGTGCCTCACCCACGGCCCCTCTGCATAGGTTCAAGGTCAGCTGCGGATGGTTCTGCATTCACTGAGGGTCCCTTATGCTTTTCGGCCTAAGGGCATTCTCGGGCATGCCCAGAACTGCTGAAGCAGACTGGAGAGGCCACAGTTAACCAGGGGGAGGTAGGGAGAACGACCTTCCAACCAATGAGGGAAGGGATTTGAAAGATTAAAATTCCCTGCTCCCTTACTCCTCAGTGGGACAGCTGTGAAGAAGAGTGTTTATTCCAGATCCCCAGTGCAAATGAGCCCCAGCTGACTACAGCAGTGACCCTCTAGATCCGGGATGGGCAAACTATGGCTCATGGCCCAGATCCAATCCAACTCCTGCTCTTATAAATAAAGTTTTATTGGAATATAGACATGCACATTTATTTACGTATTGTCTATGTCTGCCTTTGTTCTATGCAGCTGAAGACCTTACAGACCACAAAGCCTAAAATACTCATCTGGCTCTTTACAGAAAACGTTTGCTGATCTCTTCTCTGGATGAAGCACGCTTTTTTGGTTTCCTTCCCTTCTCTGCCTCACTTCTCTAGTGCTTTTTAGTGCTCCCTGGGATCACTTCCCAAATGAGCCACCTGTTTCAAAATCCATGTCTCAGAATTGGCTTTTGGAGGAACCTAAAGTAAGACACCCAACAGAGTGCCTGGCACAGAGAAGGCTCTCAAATATTTATTGTACAAATGAATGGATGGAAAGTAGGACAAGCCAGCTGGGTCACCAAGTTCAAGGACCACATTAAAGGAGGCGACATCTCTAAGAGGGACCCCATGTCCAGGCAGAACAGGTGGAGGTTTGAGGTGAGCCAGGACCCTTTTGCTGCCCAGTTACCATTCCTGGTTTCTGAAATCCCAAATATCTCTACATCGTAAATAAACTTGCCCCCCTGAAGGCATACTCCCTGAAAGGGTAAATACTCCTTCCAGAGATTAGGCATGCAGCACACAAATCCTAAATCTGGGACTTAGAAGAGGTGCTTAGATAAATTATTTACCTAAACTAATGAAGATTGGAAGAAAAGGGGGGAGAGTACAGAAAGAGGAAAGACGGTGCCAACAGCAGTCAGCACTCACTATGTGCCTGGAACTGTTGTCTTGTTTTACCCTCACATCAGCTCTCTATGATAGATGAAATGATTTTTAAACAATCATCCTAAGGTATACGGTAGGACCAGGGATTGAAGCTAGACTGTCAACCCTCCAGGTGTATCTTTCCATCTTCCTTGGGCACCTTACCATGTGCCACTCACTGCACTAAGCACCTTCTCAGACTTTGCCAGGCTCCATCTATTTCTGTGTGGATGTTGATGGGCACTGCCTCCCAAGTTTAGGAGTTCTAGAAGCTAGACGTCTGAAATTCGGGTGTTGGCAGGGCTACGCTCAAGTGACACCTGTAGAGGAGAAACTTTCCTTGCCTCTTCCAGCTCCTGATAGTTTTCTAGTAATTCTTGGAGTTCCTTGGCTTGCAGCTGCAGCATTTCAATCTCTGTATCCACCACGACAGCTTCTTCTCCCCTCATCTGCTGTGTCCAAATTTCCTTCTTCTTATAAGGACTTGGGCCAAATTGGATTAGACCCTACCTCAATCCAGTGTGGCCTCACCTTAACTAATCCCATCTGCAAAGACCTTATTTACAAATAAGGCCACATTCATGGGACCAGGGGCTAGGACTTGAACAAATCTTCTTTGGGGACACAATTCAACCCATAGCACATTCCTTGGAAATATGGGACTCTTTTGTTGGCCAACTTTGGCTGAGGACTTCTCAGAAATTTTATCAACCCTTCCTCAGATGCTTTCCCCTGAGCCTCTCTCCTGCATCACTGATACCTGACGCAATGGTCTGAGGTGCTTACAACCCTGCCCAGGATGCTCCACACAGCCATTTTCCCTTGTAAAACCTTTGCATGTTTAATCTCATCTTGGCATTTGCTTCTCAGAGGACCTGAACCAATATAGGCAATATCTCGTTTAATTCTCCTGATTCCTAGCTCTAGGTTTAAATGAAGCCCTGAGAAATGAGCAAGCCCTGCGTTATGTAGCCATTCAGGAGTGGCCTGGTGCTCAAGACCAGTTCTTCCTGACTCTAAAACGGGCAATCTCTGCACTTGTTCACTCTTCCAGATTGGCTCTTTCTTTCCTTCACATTGAATCGAAGAAAACACCAGACATTTTCTCAGTTACTCTCCAGGAGGTTGACAACAAACTGAGAAAAGATGGAGACTAAACAGGGAATAGAAAATCATTTGATTTAATGTACAGTGAGGGTAAAACTTCAAGATAAGGATTTACAATTATGTTTGGGGCATGACTACGAGTGAGAAGATAGAAAGACCCACAGCATGCCCACCAACACATGATGACAAGGTGGCTGAGATGTCTGAAATCCTATTTGGAATTAAGTTTAACAAGAAAAGGTAAAGAAATACCCGCATTATTCATAAAAGAAGAAAAACTTAATTTATTATTTTAAAAAAACAAGGCAGGGAAAATGAAGTCAAATCAGTCCAATTCAGATCGGCACCTCTGGTGACGGAATCTGGATAGTCTTAAACTTCATAAACAGGCAGGGCCGATGATGGGATGTCAGTGCTGGTTGCTAAGACATAGAAATCCTTCTGCATGGTTGGTAAACAGCTGCTGCCCTGAGTTCCCCAAGTGGCCATGCCCCCCCATCCCCCAAGATTCCCAGGAGCCAGCAATTAGAGGGTCACTGCCTGGCATGAGAGAGTCCCCCAGGATTCTGGTCCAGCTCTTGACCAGGACCAGCTCTGTTTGGCACACCACTGTTGTAAACAGGATGAGTCCCCCAGACCGTGTTCTCAGGGCAACTTTCCTGACACCTTCCCCACCTGCCATGAGCTGTCCCTCTCTCTAGCCCCATAACTCCTCTGCTGTTTTCTGTCACAGTTGATGCCCCACTCTCTTGCCACCACACAGGTGCCTGCACACTCCCATGCGCACACATTGTCAAGCAAGGACTACCTCTTTTATTTATTTATGTGTTCCTAGGACTTAGTATAGGGCTTGGCAAGGAGTAGGGGGTCAATAGAACTTCACTGAAGGGTTTATTGGCTGGATAGAGGGAGGGCTGGATGCATCATCGGAAATGGCAACTCCATCACGTTTTTACCCTGATCAAAGTGTTTTCTGAAGTGGTTATAACACATCTGACTCTATCTTTCATATTTAGTCAAATATAAAACTCTTTCCAATACACCACATTTCTGACTGTCCCTATATTCGCTGTGTGTCAAAAACACAATGACTTAACCTGTCTAAGCCTCACGGAACCTATGGTATAATCTAGATTTCAATAGGTAGTTCACTAATATGGCCATTTAAGAAATCCACAGCAAAACTACAAAAGAGAGATCATCACTAAAATGTCATTACACTGATTTGCCATGGGACATAGCATTGCTGATTCCTTGCCGTGTGTCAGAAGTTCTTTATTTGTCCCATCCTTCATCCTCTGGTGAAGCCGTTATTATTATTATTCATATTCTACAGGTGAGGGAACAGGGCTGCCTAACCCAAAGTACACAGCTTCCCAACTAACCCCTAAACCTGGCCCAACACTGTGTTCTGCTCTGCTCTCCTCTCTCCCTCTGGTGGCCAGGAAGCTGAGGCTGCCTTCGGGGCTTCCTAGGGGAATTTTGAACTGCACCCTTGGGTCTGCAGAAAGCATGGAAGAGAAGAGGACAAGACGCTCCTAGGGGATGTTGCCGTGTGCATGCCCAGGGCTTGGGGCAAGCTGCTCACATGCGCTTGATGTCCAATACTTCTCCCTCACTCCCGAGGCAGGAAGAACTCAGAGCTGTAAGTAAGATGGTGCACTCCCAGAGGAACTGGCTCACGTCTTGCTCATCCTTCCATCACAAGTGCCAAGCTCAATACATACCTATGGACATAAACCAAATTGTATTTTAAGTCTGTATTTTTAAACTTAAAGGCATTAAAAATACATAGAATTATGGAAGAGGGAGGAGGGGGAAAACAGAAGCTTGGAAAATTGGAGTTGATCCAAAGTGAGTATGAAGCAACTTATTAAAGAAGCTAAAATGCACAATTTGGCTAGCAGACAAAATATAAAGAGCATACAAGTCTACAAATATTTGAAAGGGGCAAACAAGAAAACGGAGAGCTGCTGTTTCATATAGTTTTCTGTATGGTATATTGGTAAGAGTAACTAGGAAAAACGGTCTGAGTTAGGAAATGAGCATGCAAGCAGGGTCTAGGGATAAGTTTATTGAGAAAGATGATTTGGGTTGGGGAATTAAGAGTCCCCAGGACCCAGACTTGACTCACTATATGACCTTGGACAAACTACTGCATGCAGCCATTGATCCAGCTAACTCATAGTCATTGAACACTTGCTGTATAGCAGGAGCTCTCCACACTACAGCTGGACCATCTACCCTAGAGGAGCTCACCGTCTTACAGGAAAGTGAAACATTAACAGGCAGCTGAAGCCAAGAGTGGTGAGTTTTATGGTAGGGACCTCAGGAGTCCATGGCAGGGGGTCTGACTTGGTTTATGGGATAGGGAAGACTCCCTGCAGAAGAGGTGGTTAAGCCTAGTCTACATGAATGAAGAAACATTGGCCATTGAGGACAGAGGTGGGGAGGGTGTCAGGAAGAGGGAGAAGCATGTGAGAAGGGCAGGAGCCATCAGGGAATTGGAAGAAGTTTGGAGAGCAAGGTTGAGGCTGGCGGGGTGAGATGCTTAGAGAGGGGTAGACAAGGGCCAGCTAGAGCCAGCCTAGTATGCCAGGCATCTTAAAAGCAATAGAGAGCTCCTGAAAGGTGATGAGCCAGGGAGTAACAGGGTCAGAGTTTTATCCTAGAAAGTTCCTTATTGTAGGAATGTGAAGAAAAAAGTGGATTTGGGAAAAAAAGTGGATTTGGGAAGAGCAGACTGGCAGCTGCTCAGTAGTCCAAGAAAAAATAATGAAAGGAGCTCCCCTATGGTGATGATACATGAGCTGTTAAAAGATGAATAGAAAAGTGTGAAAGGAGATCCTGGCAGATGTACAGCCTGGGTAAAGGCAGAGATGCAAGATCTTCTGTTATGTATGGATTGAATCATGTTCCCCCAAAAAGATATGTTCAAGTCGTAGCCCCTAGCCGGTGAATGTGGCCTTATTTGGACACAGGGTCTTTGAAAATGTGATTAGTTAAGAGGAAGCCAAGCTAGAGTAGGGTGGACCCTAATCCAATATGACTGCTATCCTTATAAGAAGAGAAGAGACAGGCATAGAGGAGAAGGCCATGTGAGAGAAGAGGAAGAGTTTGGAGTGATGAAGGTACAAGCCAAGGAGTGCCAAGGGTTGCAGCAAACACCAGAAACTAAAAGAGGCGAGGAAGGATTTTCCCCTACAGGTTTCAGAGGGCGTATGACCCTGCTGACGATTTGAATTGAGACTTCTAGCCTCCAGGACTTTGCGGCAATGCATCTCTGTTATATTAAGCCACTTATTTTGTGGTACTTTGTTACAGCAGCCCTAGGAACTGACAGCTGAGTGATGGGGACCCATGTGTAAAGCCTAGGGTGAGGACTTTCTCCTGTAGGCCAGGGCAGTGGAGCAGTTAGGTATTGAGTTTTGGGGTCAGAACAATCCAGATTCAAATCCCTACTCTGCCTTAGCTTAACACTGCTGGTGGTCAATGGACTTAGGGCTGGGCCTCAGTTTCCTCATCTGTAAAATGGTAGCATTGTATTGAACAAAAGACTAAGGCTAAATGCCCAATGAGTTGTCTTGATGATTCATTGAGAGCCTCTGAAGGGTTTGAGGAGCAGGGACAGGCTGGCGAGCAATGGACCACATCGTGGGTATTCTTTGGGCATCACTTGGAGCACACTCTTGTTTCTTTCCTCCAGGGAGCCCAGGGCAGGTTAACCTCTGACCTGCCCAAGGCAGTCAAATGGCTGAAGCACCAAAAGGCCCGTGTCCTGTGGTTTTTCTTATGGGGTCTCCAAGGCTCTGCCTGATGTTTTCTTTGACTTAAAGTGTCTCAATGACGCCTTCCTGGCAAAGGTCTGTTCTGCATCCCCCAGCAGGGTCCTGAGCCTGTCGATGAACATCATTGCCCACGTGGCACCACGCTGAGGAAGCTGCTGCCGATCAGGCTGGCCCTGGCAGCGCCCCTCTTCTCTGCTGGGCCTTGCTGGAGTCAGTGCTCTCGTTTGACCTTCCCATGCCACAGCCAGGCTGGGGCAGGCATGCCCTAGAGAGGTGGAGCATTTGTCCTCAGCCGAGATGAGAGCTGCCCGCCTGCCCTCTGCGCTTGTCCCCCTTCTCCCTAGATGGCTGGCAGCCCGTGGCTGGGCCGTGCCAGGTGAGTCATATGGCTGAGAGGCAGGCCCTGGACTCCGGCTACCATGTTCAGAGCCTTCCCACTCACCAGTGGCATGAGTCCTCACAGGTCACCTTCTCTGTGTCCTGCTTCTTCAACTGCGGCACGTGGATAACAATGGTGCCTCCCTCATCGGCTGCTTGGGAGGGTGACTTGAGTTGGTGTATGTGAAGCGTTTAATAAAGTTTACAATTATCATGTGATTATGACGGGTCTGGGGGCTGCCACGGGTGGACGAAGCCTTGTTCTCCTTCTCTGGAAGAAAGGAGAGGGAGTTGCACAGGATACTCTTCCAGGCTTTATTATGCAATGTCAGTGTACCCACATTGCAACTCTACCTTGTGACCTCCACCATCTAAAGTCAGGCTGGCGGGAAAGGCAAATCTCTACAAGACAGTCATCCATGACAAGCTCACCAGACCTTCTAGGGAAGTCTCAGATATCAGAGCAGAAAGAGTGAATAAAGCCTGACTCCCAATCTTAGAGGCAAGAAGAGTGACATCCAGACAGAGTGGTAATTGGCCTGAGGACACACAGACAATTGGTGGCTGAGCCAGCAGGGTCTAGAATCCAGGACAGTTAACAATTAGCCAGTTCCCCACTCCAATACTATGCAACAAGTCTGCATAGTGTCGGTAACCATAAAGTTACCAACATTCACCGAGGACCTACTATGTGCAGGCCTGAGATGAGGGCTTTACAGTCATGGCCGCCACTCAACCTCACAATGACTCTAGGAAGTGGCTGTGAGCCCTGTTTTACAGGTGAGGCAATGATATCAACAAGTTTAAAGCCATACAGGGGTGTCCTCTGGTCAAAGCTCTCCTTCGTTGTGTGTGTGGAGGGGTATCTCATTTAATCCTCATAAAAACACTAAGACTTCTCATTGTTCCCATTTTACACATGAGGAAATGGAAGCACTGAGCATTAAGTAACCTGCCGGAACCACAGTGCTAGTGAGTGAGAGTAGAGATTTGAATCCAGGAAGTCAGTCCCCATAGTCCCTCCCTGAACTGAAAGCGGAAGAAGTTCTGTAACTCGCCCATGTCGAGCCAGCACTCGAACCCAAGCCTGAATGATCCTGAAAGCCATGGACTTCATCACCCCCACGCTCACCCCCGACCCCTTCCGGGAACCTGGAGGCGTCCGAGGCCCCGTGGGAGGTGAGCTGCTGACTCGCCTGACCTTTCCAGGGCTGCCCTGAGCCCTTGAGTTAAGCAGAATAGACCTGGCAAATGCTGCCAGGCTGGGGGCCAAGGGGGCTGCCCAGTCCAGTTGGAACTGCACTAGGGATTAAGAGAAGAGAGGGAGCTTTTTCCTGCCTGGCCCCTAGCCAGGATGCCAAGATCAGCCAGATGGGTTACTGAATCCCTGCACGTTCCAACACCATCTACAATCCAGCTCCCATTCCAAATGCAGTTACTCGCAGCAAATGTCATCCTTACTCTGGGAACGCTCTCTGGGCAATTCACCTCAATTTCTGAGCTGGCGCGTTAGCATCGTCGGGGGGCAGGAGTGTCTTCTTCCTTTCTTGGTCTTTTATCCTTCTGTTTTTTATCCAGCTCTGTGAAATGTGCTGCTTCTCCCAACCCTGCCCGTAGACCCAAACGGCCTGCACTCTGCACAATGGACAAGAAACAATGATTCTCCTATCAGCAGAGCCCAGATCGAGGGCTGGCACAGTAGCAAAACCTCGGCAGCAGACCCACAGGGTGCCAGCTGGGACTTTTCACAAATGGAAAAGCACAGCATTTCTTTATAGACAGGCTTTTTTTCTCCCCTGGTGCAGGCCTCCACACCAACGCACCAGACCCTGCCCCCCATTCCGGGCCTGGAATCCAGGTTTCATTTCAATTCAGCACACACGTCCTACACCTCCCGAGCTCTGGATGAAAGAGCGTCAATGGATCCATCTACATCCTGCCCTCAAGGAACCCATGGTCTGAGGAGGAAGGGGTGAGGCAGGGAGGGGCTGGCCAGGAAGGCAAAGACAGTACAAAACAGGTAACACAAACATTGTGAGTGTAATTAACAGCACTGAAATATATATCTGACTGTGGTTAAGAGGGGAAATGTTAGGTTGCATACACGGTAATAGAATATATTTTTTTAAATCCATAGAACTGCACTACACAAACGGTGAACCCTAACTTAAACTATAGACTATACAGTTAATAATACAATTATGAAAATGTGTTATCATCAACTGTAACAAATGTTAACATCAATGCAAGGTGTTAATAATAGGGTGGTATATGGGAATCCTGTATTTTATGCATGACTGTTTTGTAAACCCACAACTTTGCTCCTATAATTAATTATCAATTAATGAGAAAAGGAAAAAAATAGCCTAGGTTTGTTAAAATAGAAAAATAACAATGAGTATTATTAGCAATTACAGGAGTCAGCATAACCGGGGGGGGGGGGGTAGGTGTGAGGATAGTTGCAAATCTGCTTGTTTTTTATAGATAAAGTTTTATTGGAACATAGCCACATCCATTCGTCTACATATTGCCTGAGGTTGTTTCCCTCTACAAGTATAGAGCTGCGCCCCCATATGGCCTGCAAACCCAAAGTATTTATTGCCTGGCCCTTTACAGGAAAATGTTGCAGAACCCCAGTCTACTGTATTCCAGACTCTGTTGGGTACTTTACATATTTCCTATTTAATCATCACGGCCACTCTTAAGGAGTAGAATTTTTACCCCCCTTTGCAGGTGGAGACTTAGAGAAATTAAGCAACTAAGTCACTGCTCAGGTTACATAAGAAGTAAAAAGAAGTATCTGGATTTCACCAAAGGTCCACTCTTTGTTCACGCCTGGACGTTGAGACCTGTGCTAAAGCTAAACCTCTAAGTTAGCAGAAGATTTTGACTGATAACGAGCAGGTGGGGAAGACATGCCAGCCAGGAGGAGTGGCTTGGGAGAAGGCATGGTGGTAGAACCAGTGTGTCACCCAACCATAGAAGCCAACTAACAGCAGAGGGGACCTTTTAGGGAATATCTTGGCTGGTGAGAAAGAATGTCAGAATTTCAGAGCCAGAAAGAGCCTACAAGGTCAGGTTAATCAAATGCTGCTGTTACAGAGGGAGACTGGAGACCAGAAAAGCAAAGTCATGTGCCCAAGGTCACTCAGTGAGAGGCCGAACTGCAAGCCAAGTGCGCTTGTCCTGGGCGCCTCTGCAGGGCCTGGGCTCCTTCGGCCTTGCCAAGCTGGAGTCTCTATCAGATGTCCCGTGTTTGCTCTGGGCCAGCCCCAGCCCAGCAGCTCTGAAGTCAGGAGGGCTTTCATGCTGTTTAGAGTCCTAATGGAACCAGTCGCTGGCTTGGTGTTTGTTCTAACTGCACACCCTCATGTGACTTCGTAGTTTTTGTTTAACCAGGTGTAGAGGAAAGGACACAGGCCTGGATGTCAGCCAACCTGGCATCCTGTTTGTCACTGGCTAGAGGGTGACCTTGGATAAGTCCCTTTAACGTTCTGGCCCCCGATCTCTAGCTGTATAAAATGTGGGGGCTGGGATCTAGACAGCACTTACGTTTCTGGCAGCTCAAACTTCCCAAATTGGATAAAATCTAGTAGTCCAGAAACCATGAAGGAACCAAGACAATATACCAGTTGATAGGCCATCCTTCTATTTTAGTCAAATTTGAGTTCCACAAATCAGGAGTCTGGAAGGTATTGTTTGAGTTTGTGAGATTTATCTATGACTAGACTTCAAGCACTCACTCCACAAATAGTCTTAATTGAGCCTAATTTTTTTGCCAGGATGTGTGCTGAGTGCTAGGATGCAGCTATGAATAAAACAGACAAATAACCATGACAGAGACAGTTGAGAGCAGGTGGCTTCAGAGCCAGACAGCCTGTGGTCAAAACCTGCCTGCACCACCGATTATCCGAGTAGCTCCGGCAAGCTATGCAACTGCCCTCTGCTAGAGGGCCTCACCTGTAGACCAGAGATAAATGTGCAGGCTCCACTGAGCTCGTTCTTGAAAAGTTCTTAGAACTTTTCTGTACCGATGGAGCGCTCGGTGCACATTAACCACTAGGAAGACGATGAAGGAGAAAAAAAGAAAGAGCACCTCCATGATCCAGCAGGCAATGAAAGCTTCCAAAAATATGTAACATCAAAACTGAGGCCCGAGGGATGGGCAGGAGTGAGAGGGCTGAAGGGTGGGGTGGGAACAGGGCTTTCAAAAGCCCAGAGACAAAGGAGAATGGCAGTTTGCAGGGAACCTCAAAGAGCTGTCACAGGCAAGACTGGGGAGATAAGCTGATGTCTGACCACAAAAGGCTTTGTAGCCAGCCTTCTCCGACTCTGGAAATAGACATAAAACCCATCACACGCTTGTCCCCAGATCACATCCCTGCCTTTGGGGCAAAGCCAGGGTGTGGGCTGCCAGAAGCTGCCTGGGACAGAAGACCCCAAAGGTGAGTGCTGGCTGTGTCCAGTGAGGCTCCCCCAGGTCAGCCAAGGTCCACTGCAAAATCTAAAGGGCTGATAAGGAGCTGGAGCTCAAAGCAAAGCCAAGAGCACGGGAGGGTAGACAAACAGATATTGGAAGAGACCAGGGAGAGAGATGGGGTGGAAGAGAAGCAGAAGGGTCCAAGACAAATGCCCAGAGAGGGTCTGAATGCCAGCAGCTTGTTTGAATGGGCCCCAGGCACATGGAGTTCAGTTGGCCAGCCTGGCTTGCTGGCCGAGGGTCTGTGAGGATATCAGGCACCCTTACGCACCAAAAGCCACGAATGGTGCGGGGTCTGGGCAAGGATAGCAGAGGGAAGACTTCTAGATAGATTCATTACTGGGCTCCAACACTACCGTCCCTCCCCAGGGGTAGAAGGAGTGTTCCATGGTCCGGCCCACCTTCGTCACCCCGTGAGTCTAGGAAGAGGGTGTTAGGAGAGACACAGCCCTCAGCAGCTGCTGCTCTGAAGACAGGAAGTCTGCAATCATGCCTGCCCCTCCAGCTCTGTTCCATGCAAATGAGGATAATCATAGAACTATCTCCGGATATTTTTTAATGAGGATTACATTAATTAATATAGGCAAAGCACTCAGAACAGTGCTTGAAACATAGTAAGTGCTCTATATGATTTCTTAATTTGATTTCACTTTACTTATTTAGGAGATTTTTACTGATGCCTCTGTGTTGGGCTCTGGGTTGGGAGCTCAAAACATAAAGATGCATAAGGCATGATCCCTGCGCTCCAAGAGCTTGTGAGGGAATAAGTCGGCCAGGCCAGGAAATGGATGAACGTGTAACAGGGTGGTAGGTGCTAGGGCAGAGAGATGAGGGCACCGCGGGAGTCCCCGTGAGATGGCGGAAGGGAAGAAAGTTTGGGGGCGGAAATACAGACAGCAAATGCAGCAGGATATGCCCCAATCTCTCACATTTCTAAGGATGTCCCAGAGAGTGAGGCGAGACAAATAAAAACAAGAACCGTGAAAATAAAGCAGCAACTATTCCCTGAAAAGCGCAGATCCACCATCTTGCCAACCCATCTGCTGCTCAGTAGAGAAAACAATTTTCTCCATTATAAAAGAGAAAGATGACGATGCATAGCGCTTTTGTGGCTTGGAACAAATATCTATTTTAAAGAGTTACTAGCAAGTTCTAACCAAGTCTCCTTTCCTTCCTGATATTCAGGCTTCTAGGTTTTTATTGTTCCCAATCGATTTATAAATGCAATAAAAATAAATACGAGATGTGATGGATTTGTCCTGTGTTAAAAAGAAGGCATCAGCAAGTTTCAAATACATTCAGGGCTTTTATTTCTACTTGAAGTTTCATGTTTTGAAAATTAAATATATTAAGAGTTAGGACAACTCTAATTTTTAGTAGCTCCAACATTGAAACATGTAAAGCAAGAAAAAAGGACCTTGCCAACAAAGTAAAACAAAGAAGTGAAGTAGTGACCAGAATAAGTCAAGGTCCCCTAATACCAATTTTTCTGCATTTTACTGCCTGTTTCTGGTGACTGACAATTTGCCCTGCACCATCCAAACCACAGCTTTCAGGCTCCACTTTCCATCAGCTCCCAGGAAGATAGTTCAG
>PVKH010026883.1:0-13120 GCA_004027955.1 Chaetophractus vellerosus
ATTGATTTTCATATGTTGAACCACCCTTGCATTCTTGGGATAAATCCCACTTGATCATAGTGAATAATGTTTTTAATATGATGTTGGATTTAGTTTGCTAGTATTTTGTTAAGGATTTCTGCATCTATATTCATAAGGGAAATTTGTTTGTAATTTTCTTTTCTTGTGATGTCTTTTTCGGGCATTGTATCTGGTCTCAGAAAATGAATTATATGCTTTGGAAGAGTTTGAGAAGGATTTGTATTAATTCTTCTTTAACTGTTTGGTAGAATTCACTAAGAAGTCATTTGGTCCTGGACCTTTCTTTGGTGGAAGGATTTGATTCAATCTCTGTACTTGTTTTAGGTTTGCTGAAGTTTTCTATTTCTTCTTGAGGCAATTTAGGAAGTTCATGTATTTCTAGGAATTTTTCCAGTTCATTGAGATTATCTATTTTGTTGCTGTACAATTTTTCATAGTATTCTCTTATAAACCCTTTTATTTCTCTATGGTCAGTAGTGATATCACCATTTTCATTTCTGGTTTTAGTTATTTGGATCTTTTCTATTTTTTTCTTTGTCAGTCTGGCTAAAGGTTTGCCAATTTTATTGATTTTTTAAAAGAACCAACTTTTTGTTTTGTTGATTCTCTCAATTGTTTTTCTATTCTCTATTTCATTTATCTCTGCTCTAATCTTAATTCTTTTCTTCCTTCTGCTAACTTAGAGTTTACCTTTCTCTTCCGTTTCTAGTTCTTCATGATGTGAAGTTCTGTTAATTTGAAGTATTTCTTCTTTTGAAATATCGACATCCATAGCTATAAATTTCTTTTAAAGATTTATTTTATTTATTTATTTATCTCCCCCTTGCTGTTTGTGCTCACTGAGTCCATTTGCGTGTGTTTTTCTGTATCTGCTTGTTTCCCCCTGCTGCATCATCTTGCTGCAGCAGTCAACCGTACCATGCGGGCCGGCTTGCCTTCACCATGAGTTCCCAGGAACCAAACCTGGGGCCTCCCATATGGTAAATGGGAGCCCAACCAGTTGAGCCACATCTGCTTCCCCATAGCTATAAATTTCTATTTGAGCACTGCCTTCATTGCATTGTGTCTTCATTTTCATTCATCTCTAAGTATTTTCTCATTTCCCTGGTAGTTTCTTCTTTAACCCATTTGTTATTTAAGGCTGTGCTATTTAATTTTCACATATTTGTAAATTTTCCAGTTTGCTTTCTGTTATTGATTTCTAGCTTCATTCCTTTGTGGTCAGAGAAGTTACTATGCATGATTTCAATATTTTAAAAATTACTGAGACTTCTCTTATGCCCTAACATATGGTCTGTCCTGGAGAATGGTCCGTAAGTACTTGAAAATAATGTGTATTCTGCTGTTGTTGGGCAAAATGTCTTAGTTTGCCAAAGGACTGTTGATGCAAAGTGCCAAAAATGGGTTGGCTTTTCTAATAGAAATTTTCTTTGGAGTAAAAGCTTACAGTTCTGAGGCCATGAAATAACCATATCAAGGCACCATCAGATATAGGCCATTTTACATCAGCATGTAACATGCAGAACTGTGTGGGAGAGAGTGTGGTCTACAACGTGAACTATGGTCCATGCTTAGTGGCAAAGCCCCAGGATGTGTATATCCATTGCAGCTGATGTGCCACACCAATGAGAGATATTTATGTGTGAGGTTGTGGGAGGTATGGGAGGTGGGGAACATGGGATTCCCTATAATTTTTGTGTAACATTTATATAATCTAAGCATCTTTGAAAATATTTTTTTAAAAGTTGTCTGTATGATATTGCATATTTTATACCCTTCAATGATATATGTCATTTTTGAATAAAAATTTCTTTTTGAAAAAAAAAAAAGGTACCATCAGAGATGCTTTCTCACCCAAGTCAGATACTGGTGATCCTGGCATCCTGCCATTTGGTGTTCAGGCATATGGCAGGACTTATCTCCTCAGCCTTGAGCTGCTTCATGGGCTCAGCCACTTGGGAACCTCTTTCCATGTTCTGTGACTCTGGGACCTCTCTCAGCCTCTTGGGCCTTTTCTCCTTGAGATCAATGAATCTGGAGTCCTCTCTCTCTCTCTCTAGTTTCTCCTTTCTTTCACATGACAGGATCAAAATGGCAGCTTCCTTTCTCTGTGTCCTTTTTCTGTGTCCCCATTTATATAAACCCCAGAAAGAGGGTGGACACCCTACCTGTGTCATTCCTCATTGGCATACTGCAATCAAAAGCCTTAAAGTAATCTAATCAAGTGATCTAATCAAAGACCCCTTAACTGAATTTAATGTAATCAAAGGACCTCACACCCACAGGGATGGATTAGTTCAAAAATATAATCTCTTTTTGGGATTCACCAAATTCCAACTGTCTCAATATGTCTGCTACTTGTAGTTGATTTATAGTGTTGCTCAGGTCCTCTATTTCCTTGTTGATCTTCTCTCTAGATGTTAAAGCTAGTATTGAAAGTTGTGTATTGAAATCCCCAACTATTATTGTAGAATTGTTTATTTCTCCCTTCAATTCTGTCAATTTTTATTTCATCTATCTTGGGGCCCTGCTGTTAGGTGTATATATGTTTGTAATTGTTATATCTTCTTGTTGAATTGTCCCCTTTAGCAAACCATAATGTCCTATTTTGTTTCTCATAACAGTTTTTGATTCAAAGTATATTTTGTCTGATATTAGTATCTCTTTTGATTACTATTTGAATGGAATATTTCTTTCTATCCTTTCACTTTCAAACTGTTTGTGTCTTTGGATTTAAGCTGAATCTCTTGTAAACAGCATTTGATTGGAGAGTTTAATCCATTTACATTTATGGTAATTACTGATAAGGCAATACTTACCTCTGCCATTTTGCTAGTTTCCTCCCCTCAGATGGCTCCCTCATCTGTTTGCTCATTGTCTCCTCGTTGTTGGTGGTTTTTTGTTTGTTTCGTTTTGTTTGTTTTTGTTTGTTTGTTTGTTTGTTTGCTCATCATCTGCTCATTGTTTGTTTCCTAACCTGGGACCTCCCATGTGGGAGGTGGGTGCTCAACTGCTTGAGACACATCCACTCCCTGCTCATTTGTTTTTGCTCATTGTCTGCTCATTGTTTTTTCTTGTTGTCTGCTCATTGTTTTTGCTCATTGTCTGCTCATTATTTGTTTGTCTTCTTTTTCTTCTTTTTTTGTTTTTTGTTTCTTTAACTTTGTTTTTTCTTTTTTTGGTTTTTGTTTCTTTCACTTTGTTTTTTTCCTTTTTGTTCTTGTTTATTTTTTATTTTTAAAATTTCCTTTTATTTTCTTTCTTTTGTTTGTCTTCTTTAGGAGGCACCAGGAACAAAATCCGGTACCTCCCATGTGGCAGGCGGTGCTCAACTGCTTGAGCCACATCTACTCCCCTTTGCTAATTGTTTTATGTAATTCATACCTTTTTTGTCCCTCCTTTCATCCATTTCTGCATTCCTTTTTGTTTAGATGGTCTTTTATAATGAACCATTTTGAATCACTTCTCATTTCCTCTTGTGAAATTTTCCTTTATTGTTACCATGGGGGTTACATTTAACAACCTAAACAGTTTGGTTTATATTGATAAATCTTAACGTCAATAGCCTACAAATACTCTGTGCCTATGTCCCTCCATCCTTCCCCCTTATATTGTTCTAGTCACAAATTATTTCTCTATGCATTGCATACTCAGTAACAAGGATTTATGTTTATTTTTTGGCATTTGAATTTTAAGCACTATAAGAAGTAAAAGACAGCATTACAGATGAAAAATGCAATGACACTGGCATTTATATTTACCCATATAAGTAACTTTATTTCTCATACAATTTCAAGTTACTGTCAAGTGTCCTTTACTTTCAACATAAAGTACTCTCTTTAGCATTTCTTGTAAGGCAGTTCTAATGGTAAAGAACTCTCTCTGCCTTTATTTATCTGGAAATATCTTAATTTCTCCCTCATTTTTGCAGGACAGTTTTGCTGGATGTATTAGTCTTGGATACCATTTTTTTCTTTCAGCCCTTTAAATACGTTTTCCATTGCCTTCCGGCCTCTAGGGTTTCTAATGAGAAATTGGATGTTAGTCTTATTAAGGATCCCTCAGATGTGATGTGTTTCTTCTCTCTTACTGTTTTCAAGATTCTTTCTTTGTCCTTGGTTGCAATGTGTCTTTTTGTAGATCTCTTTTGGTTCATCCTGCTTGGCATTCATTGAGCTTCTTGGATTTTTATATTTGTGCCTTTCATCAAATTTGGGACGTTTTCAGCTATTATTTCCTTGAATATTTATTCTGCCACTTTACACATCTCTTCTCCTTCCGGGCCTTCCATGATGTGTATACTGGTATGCTCAGTATTGTACCATAGGTTCCTCAGGCTCTGTTCTTTTTACTTTTTAAATTTTTTTCATTATTTTTTCTTTCTGCTCCTTAGACTGGACAATTTCAATATCTAATCTCCAAGTTTGCTGATCCTGTCTTCTGCCTCTTCCAATCTGCTGTTGAACTCCACTGGTTCTTCTTTATCATTTCTATCTTGTTAATGAAATTCTCATTTTGTTCATATATTGTTTTCCTGATTTCCTTTAGTTCTTTGTCCATGTTTTCTTTTAGTTAATTAATTTTATTTAAAAGTGTTGATCTAAGATATTTGATTAATAATTCCAAATGTTGAGCTTCCTCTGGAATAGTTTCTGTCAAATGCTTTTTTCCTGTTACTGGGCCATATTTTCCTGTCTCTTTGTATGTTTTGTGAAATTTTTTTAGGGACTGAACATTCTGAGTATTATGTTGTGGTAACTCTGGAAGTCTAATTCCACTTCTCAGTCCATCAGACCAAGGACAAATTTTTTAAAAGATAGGAAAAAGAAAAACAAGAAAATTAAGAAAATGAAAAGAAATACTAACACAGAGAAAAAACATCTTAAAAACAAAACAAAACAAACAAACAACAACCAAAAAAACCAAGTATCCTTGTCTCTCAGTAAATGACATTGGAAAGCTAGAAGCTGCTCCTGTCAAGGTGAAACCAAGGCCAGTGTCTACGCTGTTCTCTCAGGAATACAT
The DNA here is from genome assembly GCA_004027955.1 of Chaetophractus vellerosus. NCBI lineage: Eukaryota > Metazoa > Chordata > Mammalia > Cingulata > Chlamyphoridae > Chaetophractus > Chaetophractus vellerosus. The sequence continues at coordinate 5,047 of PVKH010026883.1, forward strand.
GAAACCAAGAAATATCCACCCACAAAAGAAAGAAAACCAAAAACAACAACAAAAAAAGGTTCACTCACTCTTTGTGTCCCAGTGGATGCTGTTGGGATGCTGGAAATGCTGCTGCCCAAAGAACCAAAACCAAGGTCAAAACTGAAGCCAACATCTGTGCTGGGCCCTCAGGGATCTGCCAGACCAAAAAACACACACAACACAGAAGTTAAAAAGAAAAAGAAAAAGGAAAAGAAAGTGCACTGGTCCTTTATGTTCAGGTGGAATGTAATGGGAGGCTAGAATTCACTGCTGCCCAAAGGGCTGAACCTGGGGCCAGGGTCCATGCCAGTCCCTCAGGGATCTCACAGATGTACCTCAACATTCAACTCCAACTTTTGGAAGGCAATATTTCCTCTGCCCACCATGGCTTAGCCAGCTGCCCCCTTAATCCAGCAACATTCCTGCAGCCACAAGAACTGTTTCCACAACTGCTACAGGCCAAGGAATTAGGGCTTTTCAATGATTCACACTTTCCCTTACAAAAGCTGTATTTTGGGGAGCTTCTCCTTTCATCTGGCACTCCCATGGTTGTTCAAAATATCCAGTTTGGTTTTAGGGTTACCACAAATCAGTTCAAATCCCTTATTCCAGTTTATTCATTTTTTTCTGGTGGAGGGAAAAACTTCGTACTCCATGATTTTATGTCTACACAATCCCTTAGTTTTTGTCTTTTTATTGAGATATAATCCACATACCATAAGTTCACCTTTTTAAAATGTACAATTTAGTTGTTTTAGTATATTCTCAAGGTTGTGCAACCATCATTACTATGTAATTATAGAACGTTTCATCACTCCCAAAAGAAACATCACACCCATTCGCAGTCTCTTCCCATTCTACCTTCTCTGAGCCCCTGTAAAACAGAAATCTACTTTCCATCTCTATTGTGGATATTTTATATAAATGGAATCACACAATATGTAGCCTTTGTGTCTGGCTTCTTTCACTTAGCATAATGTTTTCGAGGTTCATCCATGCTGTAGTACTTGTAGATATACCACATTTTGTTTATCCATTCCTCAATTGATGGACATTTGGGTTATTTCCACTTTTTGGCTATTACAAATAATTCTGCTATGAACATTTGTGTATATGTTTTCATGTGGACATATATTTTCAGTTCTCTTGAGTATATAGCAAGGAGTAGAATTGCTGGGTCATATGATAACTCTACATTTAACTACCTGAGGATCTGCCAAACTGTTTTCCAAAGCAACCACCCTGTTTTATATTCCTACAAGTAATGTATGAGGGTTCCAGTTTCTCCACATCCTTGCCAACACTTGTTATTGTCTGTCATTATTTGATTCTGGCCATCCTAGTGAGTGTGGGACAGTATTTTGTGATTTTGTTTGCATTTCCTAATTGACTAATGATGCTGATCACATTCTAATGTGCTTATTGGTAATTTTTATATCTTCTTTGGAGAAATGTCTATTCAAATCCTTTGTCCATTTGTTAAATGAGTTATTTGGCTTTTTATTTTTGAGTTATAAGAATTATTTTTTTTCCTCAAGGTTTTTATTCAACAAGTGTGAGTAACTTGCTCAAGATCACAGTTGTAATTTGTGTGTGTTTTTTTAATTTTTAAAATATACTTAGATTACATAAATGGTACACAAAAAATATAGGGATTCCCACACACCCCACCTCCCACACCTCCCACAACCTCCCACATAAACATCCTTCATTAGTGTGCCACATTCATTGCAATTGATAAACACATCCTGGGGCTTTGCCATTAAGCATGGACCATAGCTCACATTGTAGATCACACTCTCTCCCACACAGTTCTGCATGTTATATGATGGTATAAAATGGCTTATATCTGTCGTTGCAATGTCACTCGGGACAATACCCAAGTCCCAAAAAAGCCCCTGTATTACAACTGCTTTTCCCTCTCCCTGGCCCCAGAGCCTCCAGCGGCCACTGGCTCCACATCAATGTTGTAATTTCTTCCATTGCTTGAATCACAATACGTCTATAGTAGAACACAAGTAAGTCCACTCTAGTCCATAGCTCTTCCTCAATCCTGAGGAGTCTGGGATGGTGATATTCTGTATATAAATCTCTTATCAGTTATATGATTTGCAAATATTCTCTCCTATTCTCTGAGTTGCCTTTTCACTTTCTTGACACTGTCCTTTGTAACACAAAAAAAATTAAATTTTTATGAAATCCAATGTATATGTTTTTCTTTTCTTGCTTGTTCTTTTTGTGGTCACATTTAAGAAACTATCACCTAGGGGAGCAGGTGTAGCTCAGTGGCGAAGCGCTTGCTTTGCATGTACAAGGTCCCAGTTTCAGTCCCTAGTACCTCCTAAAAAACAGAAAGACAAGCAAAAAAAAACCTATCACCTAATCCATGAGTAGGACGATCTATGCCTTTTTTTCCCCTAGAGTTTCGTAGTTCTAGTTCTTACATTTATACTTAGAGTTTTTTGTCTTTGTTTTTGTTTTGTGTTAGGTATATGGTATGAGGAAAGAATCCAACTTCATTCTTTTGGATGTGGATATCCCTGTCTCAGCAACATTTGCTGAAAAGACTGTTCTTTTCCCATTGAAACATCTTGGCACCTTTTTTGAAAATCAACTCATGATAAATATAAGGGTTTATTTCTGGACTCTCAATTCTATTCCATTGAGCTATATGATTATCCTTATGCCAATTCTAGGCAGTCTTGATTACTGTAGCTTTTTAGCAAGTTTTGAAATTGAAAAGCAGGGTCCTTCATCTATGTTCTTCTTTTCCAAGATTGTTTTGGCTATTCTGTATTCCCTGCATTTCCATATCAATTTTAAGATCAGCTTGTCAATTTCTGCAAAAAGAGCAGCAGGATTTTGATAAAGATTGCACTTAGTATTTTACAAACTTCCCAAAGAGTGACTTCAAGATGATGGCCAATAAGCTTTTCTAAGCAAAGGTTTTTTTCAAGGACAATTGATTTTAAGTATTTTATTTTAATTATTCCAAAAGACCACATTCATGACATTTATTCTCATTTTTAAATAACTTCATTCATTTTGAAGAAAATTATATAAATACATGCAAGACTGAAATTCAAAGGGTGTTCATGAATAAAGATGCATGTTTTCAAGTAATCTACAGCACTCTTGCAAAGAACTAGTGCTCTTTAATCAGCAACTTTTTTGAAAAAAAAAGATAATTTTGCAAGGAATTCTTTTTCCTTTTAAAGAAATCTGATTGCTAATTATTAAAGACAGTACTATATAACTCCACCGACTAAGAAAGCAGGGAACAGATTGAAAGATGAATTTTCAGTGAATGAAAATTCAAAATGCAACAACCATGCTTCAATCTGTTGGTGTAAGCTCTTAAAGTGCTACTTTATGTAAGTCTGATTGCCTAGAATTTCAGCTACAGTTACTGTCAGAAATAAAGACTGAAACATGCTTCCCCTTACTAGTTTGCACACCTAACCCTTGTAATTGAAATTTTTACTCCTCTTTCTCCTTCTAATGCTTTCTTATCACTCACCTCCACCTCCTCTTCCTTGAGTTCTTTTTTTGGGGGGATGGCATGCATGCAATTAAAATTTTATCATAAAATAAATTAAAATAAGGTTAAAATCTGTAATTACTTAAATAATTGATTATGGTACACCCAGGTCACTGCTGACCCATGCTACTCCCAGCTCTTGGGTTACTTCTTTAAAAAGTGGCAGGGACCTTGCTGGACAGCAGTATGGATCAATTCAGATGACTATATGTGTGAATATTGTGATATGGTGCTAGCTAGCTGTCTACTGGCTCTATGCCAACACAGATTGTAATGTAAAATTGTCTAATAAAATGTTTTTGGTACTTCTAAGACAAATTCATTTTCAATGGGTTTCAGGATTCCATTTTTTCTCTATGGCAAATGTCATATAATAAAAGAAATAGGATTCAAATATCCATGTCATAAATGTAAATTTTGCCACCTGCAAAATCTCATAAAATAGCTACTTTGTGGATTATATTAGGAAGATTTTAATCTCAACTGGCTTCTTGCAATCATTAGATTTGATTCTGAGCCACTTTCCTCCGTCATCAAACAGTTTGCGATTTCTTTCTTATCTAATATTCTGAATTCTCTGATACACAAGGCTCCCATATATTACCCTCAATTCCTGAAAGTAGAATAAATGCAAATTTAATGTGTTTAGGCTTCGAAAGGTAATGTGCTTTAAGGCAAACGCCTTCTACTTCTCCAACCCACTCCCTACAGATACATTCCCCCTCTTTTTTTTAACTGAAAATTTTAACCTGCCATTTGAGGTAGTTTCTGGGAACACTCTTGTTTAGCCTGGTTTGAAGCATCTCAAGGACAAGGCTCTCCTTGCCACAAAATCTGTGTGGAAAATATTATAATAAAGTCTACTTTCCCAAAGAATTGTTATTTTAAAGCTTCCATATTTTTTAACTTGTAATTTGGTACGATTAGAGTGTACTCTATGACAGTAGTTTGAAGCCTTTTTTGACTATGACCCACATAAGAAATACATTTTACATTGCAACCCAAAACGCTAAAGGGGATGTGTGTATGTGTAAGGGTGTGAGAGAGAGCGAGAGCGAGAGGGAGGTTTCATGAAACGATACTTACGTTTTCTACATAGAGTGTCCTCTGATATTTCCATTGTAATTGTTTCATTTGGCAAAAATGCTGGGTAATATGACCAACCAATTTCCCAACTTAATAATGGACTACAATCTGTAGTTTCAAAAACACTGTTCAGAGAAAAACTGTCTTATCACCCCCAGAGTAATCCATGTATAGTATCTCAGTTGGTCACCTGATAACCCCAGCTCTGACCCAGATGTCAGCCCACTTTGAATGACTGAGAAGGTTTATATTCTTTTCTGTTTTCATTCTTCTGTAAAAGTCTCAGATGCCACCTACTGCAGGCAAAATCAAACATGAAGAGATAAGACTGAGCAATCCCTTAGCATCAGTCCCCGGCTTTTTAAAAGTCTTTCATCTTAAATATTAAAATCTAAGATTGGTGATTATGTAATCAGCAATTAAGAGAAGGACAAATATCAAAGAAGAAAGAATCACACAAAAGGAAAACACATATAGAGTTAATGTTCTACAGCCTCCTTCTCCCTAGACTTGCTTTTTTATCCTCTGCCCTCCCTAATGTTAAATTTCTTGCTCAGTGGGTAAGAATACGGTTGCCTTCTTTGCCCTAATGTCTGCTTTCTTTCCCAGAAAGTCGCTTTTCTCTTAGGCTCATGGCAGCCTTCCATGCAGTCTCTCTCCGTGCTTCTCCAGCACTCTCAGAATAATGGAAGCTCTTTTATTCCGTCCAGGGCACTAGCTCTCACTTGACTCCTCACCCACCAATCAATCACTCATTGCCCAAGGATTCCCAGTAAACTCTGGCTCCCCTTCCTACCCTGCCAGAACCTCTTTTCAGCTTTCATCAAACAAAGGCACATGATTACGAATCCAAACTAGACAAGAATAACACAAAAACCAAAAATGGTTTTAAAAAATTTCATTTCATTAGAGACAATATAGGATACTATTGGGTCACTATTATTCACTGTGACTACCCAGCATAAGATAAAAAAATTTTATTTGATTTTCCCAGGGATTAGGTGAAATTAATTGAGCAACAGGGAATTCCCTGCCCCTGCTCTGACTAGAGGGAAATTCCCTTCAGTGATCTCAGCCTTTCTGTTAACTGCACATATGTGGGCCTTGCTAGCGAGGCTATGTCACTTTTAATCTTTCATCGCATCACTTTTACTTTTGTTAATGACTTTTCCTTTTCCCGCAATGAATTTTTCTTTCCTTGTTACTCAAATGCCCAAACTAAATAAGAATTAACCTTGTAACCTAGAGTGGAATAGAGAACTAGACCATCAGCTTCCTCTTCCAAAGATATGTTGTTTCAGCATCTGCCATATTATCTTTTTGGAAGCCACATATTATTACATCTTTCCACCTAAGAAAAGATGGGCTAGATAAAACATATTTAATATCAAGTAGACAAAGATCACAGACAGAAATGACGTGCTTGACTATTTTTGCTTCATTATTTTTCCCTGATTTTAACTAATAGCAGCCCACTTAAAATTTTTTTCTAATATGACATAAAGGCACAAAGATAAATGTGGAAACCAACTATCTTTCCACCACCCAGAAATAACCACTGACAACACTTTGGAATATATTCATGGAGACATTTTTCATATATATATGTGTGTGTGTGTCTATATCACATACGCACATGCTATATAATATTTTAGAAAATTTCAAAAGCAGTTGTCTTTAGGTGGTTGGACAGGAATAATTTTTTTCCCTACTTCTTTACATCTTTCTCTGCTTTCTATTTTATGCAGCCATGTGCATTGACTGCAAGCCACAATAAAAGAAAGCCTTGTAGTTGTAACTACAGGGACTAACTCAAGGAGCCCTGGAGAGGAGAGAGGTGATTTGGCAGGGCACTTGGAAGGCCGGGGTGGGGCTTGCGGGCATGGTGAGGGAACACAGGCCGGGGTGGAGGGGTCTGCAGAGGAAGGAGGTGCCAACTAATCATCCCTATTTCTCAGTTCCTGCTGCCATTATTCTCAGAACTTTCACAGTTGGGCACCTGCACAGTCACTTTCATATATATGTTTATATTTTCCAGGACTTCACTAAGAGCTGATAAAAAAAATTACCTAGATCTTTTGCCAATGTCAAGAAGTGAGGAATAATTTATAAGTATTTCCTTAACTTCTGCTATTTGGATCATTATGAAAAATTCCACTCGTAGATAGGATGTAGCTGGCAGGCAAGATGTGATTATTATCTGCGCTCCCGCCATCAGGCCCACAGACGGAAGTGCGCTCGTCTCTGCAGGGCTAGGACTGACTCCCCGTAGACCACTATTTCAATTCAACTCTGTTAAATTACACTCCTTCGCCAATCCCAGGAAACTCCCATCTTTCCCTAATGAAACATTTATCACCCTCTCCACACTGAATCTACAGCCCATTCCCTCTCCTGCACCTTCATATCTCAGCCCCATCCATCTCTTCCCTTTGTTTTACTTTGGGAGGGAGGCTTGTTATATATTGCTTGTATAATGCTTTAATCATGGATTATGGGTTGCTTTACAGCTCCCTGAATGCCTTGGCAATGTCTCTATATAAATGAAATTATTATTATTAAAGTCAATTAATCAGAGGCACAATTCACTTTTCAGCATCTGACATCCTGAACACTTACTGATGCAGAAAAGTCCACCTCCAGTGTAACAACAATTTTAAAATCAATAATATAGGCCATGGCATGATAGAAATATTTGATTAGATTGTAATTTGTCCCAATCTATGGATGCATTTCTTTTTGTTGACCCATTAAGGATCAATGACTGAAATAGGATATGTTACTGGGTAATTAGTTTCAGTAAGTGCTGGTGAGGAGTGTCATATAATTTGCAAGCTAATTTTAATTCATACTCAGCAAACGAAAGGAGAATCAGCTCCCTCTATATTTAGAATCTGGCATCCGCTTCAACTTTTTCTGAAAGATTCTCTGGCTGGAGTAGGTAATTATTTGGTTTTTCCGGTTTTCTTTTAGCAAATTTTTTATTGAAGCATATGTAGCATACATACAGAAAAGAGCACAGATCACTAATGGACAGCTCAACAATTTTCACAAAGGAAACACAGCCGTGGAAAGTACCACCCAGCTCAAGAAATAAAACATTACTACCTCCCAGTTATTACCCTTACTCAAAAGTACCTGCTATCCTGACTTCTATCCCCAGATTATTTTTGTCTGTTTTGGAATTTTCTCTGTTGCAATCACAGAGGTTGCACTTTTCTGACCAATGATTTATTGCTTACAGTACTTAGTTTTTAATCTATCGTTTATTACATACCTGCCATGAGGCAGAAAGCATACTAAGGGCAGGTTTTACAAAGATCTGTTAGAACCACACCACACAAACAGTGACCCCTAAGTTAAACCGTGGACTTTAATAGTACAATGGTAAAAATGTGCTATCATCAATTGTAACAAATATTCCAC
>PVKH010026884.1:0-13134 GCA_004027955.1 Chaetophractus vellerosus
TTAATTTTAAACAACTCTGCCTGAACTTTTCCCTAACTTTTCCTTTTTCATGTAATAAATTTCATTTACTGTATTCTGACCAAGCCAGTGAACCATTTGAAAAGGTGTGCAAGAGACAGAGGTTTGCATCTGTTGCTGAAAATATCATCTAGGAAATGGATATAGCCTACACAGAACCCAACTCCTGCTCACATTCAAATACATAAGCAGGGGTCCTAAACTTGGGTCCATGATATTGCATGGGAAAAATAGTCTTTTATATTTATTAACATCTAACTAAATGTAGCAGTCTCTCTTTCACTATGATTCTAGGGAACTAACCAAAGTAGTTTCAGCAGAACCAATAATACTGCCAAAAATTAAAATCACAAATTTTTTATATCAATTGTTGGAGATATCTCAATATATCAGTTATGCTCAACACCACTTCAAACTTAGCTACTAATCACTTATTTATATCTTATTATTTAATGCATTAATAAAGAGGCTTTTTCAAATATTTTAAATCTTTTTGTTAACTTGATTTTGATAGAACTGGTTCTCTTTATAATAGGTATTTTGTTAGAACATGTTTCTGAGAATGGGTCTATCCATATTGCCAAAGGTGTCCAAAGCATAGAAATAGTTAAGAACCCTGATTAGAAGAAACAGTGACATATTGTATTAATTTTTTTTTACTAAGGTTAAAGGATAAATTCAATTAAAAAAAATCACCCTTTACTTATGCAATAAAACTCAAATTCTATGTTATAAAAATCTGTTTATACACAAAAGAAATGAAAATTTACACACAGTAAATTTTACTTTTTCTACTACTATATAGTTTGAACTTTTGAATATGACAATTGTATATGAACAAACATATACAATTGTTGTAATGTTTAAAATTTTTAAAATTGTCAATGTATGCTAAAACTAGTGAGGGAAAGTTTGCTAAGCATCAGGCTATTTAAATGATATCAGATATATACTACCAGAAGACTTACTAGGTTATCAAGGGAAAAATAACAACTTTGCCATGGAAAATAGGCATAGGACTTAGGTATAAAACTGTATACCTAAGAGAAGGGAAATGAAGTGAGACCTACCACTGCTCCAGCATATGGCTTGGAAGCAGTTTCCAGTAGGAAATACAGGGAGAGGGAACCCAAACAGAGCCTGAGTTGAGTTGAGGAGACAGAGATTAGAGTTCAGGGAGTTACACAAAAAAGAGCTCTGGGGATCCAAAGAGGTGTCACTATTAAGTCTGTCTAAGAACCAATCTGTGGGAACTGGCTGTGGCTCAATTGGTTGGGCTCTGGTTTACCACATGGGAGGCCCTGGGTTTGGTTCCCGGGGCCTCCTGGCGAAGGCAAGCCGCTGCGCGGTGAGCTGACGCAGCAGGGGGAGATAAGCAGACACGGAAAAACGCAAAGCAAAAATGAACACAGCAAGCACAAGCAGCAAGGGGGGGATATATAAAAAAATAAAAATAAATCTTAAAAAAAAAAAAAAAAAAGAACCAATCTGTGCACATGTATGAGGAGAAACCGCATGAGGTCAAGAACCACAAAATCACAAGAATGGGAGAGGCTGAACTCTCATTCCCATTCCCACTGGGCTGGGAATAGTTTGCGTTCCCAACTGTTAAGAGTAGAAAAACCGGGCCCGGCTAGATAGCTCAGTGGATAAAGAGCGCACTGGGGTACCACATGGGAGGCCCCGGGTTCAGTTCCCGGGGACCTCTCCCAGCGGGCGGACGGCCTTGAGAAAGGCAAGCCGCAGTGGGCGGGGCAAAAGCCGCCGTGGGCAAGGCAAAAAGCCGCCGTGGGCAAGGCAAAAAGCCGCCACGGGCAGGGCGGAGCCGCCACGGGCATGGTAAAGTCACCCGTGAAAAGCGGAGCTGTTGCCTGCGAAGCGCCGAAGCGGCAACCCTCAAAAAAACATGGAGGACTGCTGCCCGCAAAACATGGAGCAGAGCCGCCCGTGAAAACGGAATGGAGCCACCCTCGAACGGAGCGAGCCGCCGCCGCGGGGACCCGACTCGGTGCGCTGCCGCAAGGACGGGGGGAGACAAGAAGCAAACATAGAAAAACACAGAAGAATGGACAAACAGCAAGAGCAAGCAGAAGGGGGGGGGATATGTAATAAATAAAAAATAAATCTTTAAAAAAAAAAAGTAGAAAAACCTTGTAACACAAGGAGCAACAGGTAGAGAATCCTAGACATAACACCTTAGTAGTGGACAGAAGTTGTCCCTGGACTAAAAGCTGTTCTAAAACAGGCTATAAAAAAGCATAAGGCAAGAGTCAAAAGGATCCAAAATATTCCAAGTACCTTAACAACATAACAGAACAAAGTCCAACACTACTTACAATAACAGAACTAACTCCAGTAACCAAATAGTGTAGCACTATTTGGAATCAAATAAAAATTACCAGGCATGGAAAAAAAACAGGAAAATATGACCTACAGCCAAGAGAAGAGAACTCAAACTATAGAGACAGACCCAGAAATGCCAGACATGCTGGAAATAATATGCTAAGATGTTAAAAGAGCTATTTGACTATGTTGATATATTCTAAATGGTACATAAAACATAGAACATAATGAGGCAAGGAATGGAAGATATTAAAAAAAGACCCAAATGGAACTTGTAGAAATGAAAAATACAACATAGGAAATAAAAACTACATTGCATGAGAATAGCAGTTGGTTAGAAAAGACCAGTGAATTTCAAGATACAGCCAACAGAAACTCTCCAAAATAAAGGATGGAAAGAAAAAAAGGACTGAAAGAATAATAAAAACAATGAATAACAGAGAACCAGTGACCTGCAAGGCACTATAAAGAAGTTAAATATGTATCGCAGAAAAAGGAGAAAGAGGACAGAAAAAAAAATTTGAATAATGGTCTGTGATCCTGGATCACAATTAAGAATTTTTTTTTCTTTTGCTATAAAAAGGGACATTACTGGACAAAATTTTAATAAGGTCTGTAGAAGTTTGTAAGAGTAAAAGGTTATTTTTTCTCAGACTTACTCTAAAATGTTTCAGTGAGGAAATAATGTACATAATACAGAGAGAAAAGGGTGGGGAGGCATGACGAAGTAAACACAGCAGAACATTAACATTTGGGGAGTCTGGGTGAAGGCATACAGAAATATTTTGTACTTGAGTTCCTAGCTTTTCTGCACGTTTAAAATTATTTCAAATTAAAGAGCTAGAAAAACAAAACATTTACCACTGCATTTCAAATTCAAAGGATGAAGCAAAAGTGTTACAGTGCCTTCATGTGGTAAATGATTTAAATACTGTATCCAAGACCATGGACAAATGCAGAGCAAGCCATAAAAATGTTCTTACCCTACAACTAGCTCAGAATTTAGCTGCAGGACATAATTCCAAAGAATAAAAATGAGCTGTATATGGAAAGATATTGGCTACAATAGGCACAAAACCGGAAAATATATGAATTAAATGAAGCAAATTATATTGTATCAACATGTTGGAATACAAGAGACATACTTAAAAGCATAGGAAAGCCTAGGAAAAATATGATTAATGTACATGTGCAATTAAATGAATAATGATAAAAGAAATAAGTATTTTTAATCAGACAGAAATAGAAAATGTTGCTTGTTCTTTCTAGTTTTAAGATTAGGAGTGATTTTTAATTCCAGAAGTGATAATATAGACCTATTTCCATTCTCAATCTAAACTGAAGGATGGTTAAGAATATTAGATTAGGGGAAAGTATTAAAATACAGAAAAGCAAATCTTTTATTGTGCTTAAACATAACTTTCACCATGTAATATATTCAAAGTTGGGCATAAGCTTCTGTACCTTCAGTACAGAAGTAAACAGTCAGCTTTTGTATTCAACTAGATTAACCAAATTTAGAAATCTTTTAAAAGAAATGCACTTTTCCTTTTCAGGTAAGCACAAAAGAGAGGAACTTTTATAGCTTATTAAGTGCCTACTCCATACAAGGTACTATGCAGTAAAAATTATGTTATACAATAATTTTCTAAGAAAAATACATAAAGACAAATGAGCTTATCATTAGAAAATGCCTGCACGTAAAATTTAATGAAATCTGGAAGTTTCTCTATGTCTTGGATATAATAATTAGAAAACACAGTAGAAAAAGAAGTAAAAAAAAGAAAAAAGAAAAGAAAAAAATAGCAAACAGACATAAAATTCATAAATATTAATGTACTTTAAAATAACAGAATTTTCAAATAGAGACAGTAAACAGAGACACACAAAATTCATAAATATTAATGTACTTTAAAATAACAGAATTTTTCAAATACAGTAGAGACAGTAAAGACAGTAGTAATGCTTAAAAATGTTGGAGCTTTAATCCCTGCTACAGTCCCACTTACCTCAGGCTGCATTAAATAAGAGTCCTGCATGTGATCTCGAACCTCCTTCAGGAAGCTTGGATGGCTACCTACCTAAAAAATGGTTTAAAAAGACTTTATATGCACATATAAAGAGAGGATGCTAGATTGAAAGGTAAACAAGCAAACTGTAAGAGTTGATTCTCAACTATGTGCTTTATGCTTTATGAGCTAAAAAACTTTGAATTCGCAGCATTCCCAACTTTTTAAATTGCCTATCTACCCTGTCCCCATTACCACTGCCTAACTTACAGAAGAATTATCAAATAATTTTAATTATCCTTGAAAATAATATTTAATGATAAACAATAGTATAATAACACAGCAAGGAAATAGACTTAGATTTGACTTCCCTCTAATTAGGCCTAGAAAAAAAAACTTATTTCTCTTAGGTGATTTAAGATCAATTTGAAGCCTATTAAACTATAATCCTTATACTGTAATCACAAAAATATTCTAAATTAAGTGATTTGGAGGTTACCCAGTCAAAATTTTCATCATCTGCAAAATAGTTTGCTGTGGGAATTTTTTTTAAAGCACATATGATAACTTCCAGCACATATCTTCCTTCCAGACAACATTAAAAAGCCATGCTTCCTGCTTTTCCATGAAAGACAAAATACTATTGAAAAGCAAGTGTTAAGCATCATACAGTCCATATGATTAATTAGCTGTATCAGTATTCTCCAGAAAGTAAGCAGTCATGGATAAACAACAAAGAAAAACAAAGAAAGCCGATTTCTAATGTTACAGACAAGTGTGTGTATGGGGGGCGGGGGAGGGAGAGGGGACAAGAAAAGATTACCATACAATTTTAGTTCCCATATTACAGGATAAGAAGACATTAACTAGAGCATCTAGTTTAGTGGTCTACAAATATTATCTGATTGTGTGTCTTTATCAGTAAAAATTTATGCATGGAGACTCCTCACCATTTATTTGATATGGTATGTGAAGTATAAAATATACGCAAATAATACTTTTTAAAATGAAAGATGAAACACTTTTAAAATTTCATTTAGTGATAGTACAAAGAACATTTTAAGTACCCACTACAATGGAATCATTTTTTTTTATTGGTTTAGTAACACAGTATATAGAAACTTGAAGGCTCTAAATTCAATTTATTTTGACATTAGATTTTAAGGGCTATCTTAGCTGAAAAAGATTCCCCAAAATTTATAGATTTAGGGTGACCATCACCTATACTGAAGAATGGAAGAATGACTATAAAGAAATGGAAGTTTTAGAACTGAAAAATATAACAGAAATTAAAAACTCAATGGACAGTCTATGTCTAAGAAGTATAGGAAACAACTGAAAGAGCTCCCAATGATAAATTGATAACAATTTATCAATAAAATAAAGTAGCACTGAATTATAACCCAAGGAATAAAATTAAGACCATATAGACATTTAAAAATCATTTAATAAAATAAATTAATAAATGAGGGAGAAGAGACAAATCTCCCAAACAGAAGAATTCAAAATAAATTATGAAGATACTCTGCCTCAAATGAGGGAGTGACTTCCTTCCAAGAAGTACAATACGGAAAGAGGAGGGAAAGAATAACCTTTCAGGGGAGAAAACAGACAAACACTACTTAACCAGGTGATCAGGGTCAACCACAACAGTTGTAAATCATATCAATAGATGTGCTCTTGATACATGATGATAACAGCACTCAGCTTCTATGATCTTCCTCACCCACACCTATAACTCCAGTCTAATGAGAAAAATAAACAAATTCCAATAATAGAGGGGCATTCTAAAATATACCTAACCAATACTCCTCAAAACTGTTATGGTAATCAAAAACAAGGACTAGCTGAGAAAATATAACAGCCAAAAGGAGCCTAGGAAGACACGAAGACTCAATGTATCCTGGATGGGATCCCAGAATAGAAAAAGGACATTAGGTTAAAAACTAAGGAAATGTGTATAAACTATGGACTTTAGTGAATAATTTATCAGTATTAGTTCATTTGTTATATAACTAATACATCACACTAATGTAAGATGTTAACAAGTGAAAACTAGGGAGGGGGTAACATGGAAACTCTACTATCGCCTTAATTTTTCTGTAAATCTAAAACTGTTCTTAAAAAGTCATTAATTTTTACAAGATTCAATGAATGCAATCATTAGCAGAATGAAGGGAACAGAAGAATTCATTAACTGGAAGATAAAATAATAAAAATTACACAGTCTTAACACTCTAAACAGACTGGGGTATGCAAAAGCAAAAAATCAAAGTCTCAGTGACCTGTGGAACTATTACAAAAGATCTAACACTCGTGTCAATCAGCAAAAACAAAGACTGAGGGGCTGAAAAAGTACTCTAAGAAATAATTGCTAAAAGCACCCTCACTATGACAAAAGACATACTACAAGAGGCTGAGTGAACCCAAATAAGATAAATCCGAAGAAACACCAAACACAGTACAAACTTCTGAAGACGAAGAAAAAGAAAAAAAATCTTGAAAGCAGCAAGAAACACTTTACCTATGGGGTAATTACAATTCAACTGACAGCTGATTTCTCATCAGAAACCATGGAAGCCGGAGGGAAGTTGCACATTTCTCAAATACTGCATCAAACCAGAATTCTATATCCAGAGAAAACATTCCTCAGGAATGAAGGTGAAATCAAGACATTCTTAGATGAAAGAAATCTAAAAGAATCTGTCACTAGCAGACCTATCCTAAAAGAACGGCTAAGCAGAACAGATGTAGCTCAGTGATTGAGCACCTGCTTTGCGTGTACAAAGTCCCCCAATCAATCCCTGGTACCTTCTAAGGAGAAAAAAAAAAGATAAAAGAAAGTTTTTTAAACAGAAAGTAAATGAGAAAAGATGTTATCTCAGAAAATCAGGAAGGAAGAAAGAACAACGCAGAGTAAAAATTTGGGAAAATATAACAAACTTCCCCTTTCCCCTGATAATCCTAACTATAATACTTGATGGTTAAAGGAAAAATTTTAACTTTCTGATGTTATTCTATACTTATGTAGAAAATATCTACAAACCACATATCCTATAAAAAACTAGTTATGTAAGGGAGCAGATATGGCTCAAGCGGTTGAGTGCCCACATGGGAGGTCTGAGTTCCAGTACCTCCTAAACAAGCAGAGAAGATGGTTGAATATGGAAAGAAAAACAATGAGTTTAATTTTGGGCAATGAAGATGCGAGGTAAAAGGCACAGATATCTAATATATTTAAATCATAAGAGTCCCTTCGGGGTGGTTCTTAACTAGACACAGACTAGACACAGTATGGTAAATTTAAAGGATCAAAAATTGAAAAGCAGAAAACTGGGTTCTAATACCTGTTTTTTCACATAGGATTCGGCTGTTAAACCCAGTTGTAATCTTGGGCAAATTATCCTCTGAGCCAACCCCTAATGAGGATACTTCTTCTTATATTATAGTGTTTTAACAGATTTTAAATGTAATAATATATTTCAATAATGAATTCCTATGAATTGAAATCAAGATATAAAACTTGGTGATAGAATAAGTGTTAAGTAATCCATGTTAGATCTCAAAGAGATCTTTTCCCCTACGCTCCAGACTAACACAACTAACTACTAACCAACACCTGCTTTAATTTTTCAGCTCACTACATTACAAGAAATGTGTCCTATAGTAATAGGATTTTAAAAGGTAATTATAATAAAGGGAAGTTCAACTTCTCTTTAGCAAAACATGAATACTTAAAGATTTTGGAATCATCGCTTAAGACAGACTTTTACATTCTTAAAAGGATTTCTTTGGTATTATACACAAGGTAGATTTGAACAAATCCAGGCAGTTCAATCATTTGGGCTCTCTAAATCATTGCCTTCAGAGTACTGAATTCTCTTTTGGGTGTTTTTTCTATATACAGTAAAAACACCATTTTAAAAAAATCATGAGATAAAAAGCCTTCCCAGTATCAATCCATTTATACTTTTTTGATAACTTTTTAACAAGATATTACCTTACAAGTATAGCATCACAAAACAATCAATAAAAAAATCTACAAATATTCAAGGCAGTAATACTGGGGGCTATTGTTAATAACAAAGTGCACCAAATTTAGTAATTTGATTATACCCACAACATCTTCTGGAAATACTGTTTCTACCATATTCTTTAATCAAGGTGCACTTGCTATGTATCATCTGATGTGTGATCAGAAACTGCCAAATCTATTAAAGAGAAAGCATTAAAATAAAACAAGACGAATACATTGTTACTCCTATAGTACATCAGAAAAACAAGGAATAACAAAATATTAGAAGTCAAACACCTGGTTAACCAAAAATGATGGTTTTAAAAGAACAAAGGTGATATTAATATGTAGTATACATAATAACAATATGTACTATATAATTAAGAAGGCACTGTAGGGAAGTGGATATGGCTCAAGCGATTGGGCTTCCACTTACAATATGGGAAGTCCCGGGTTCAGTTCCAGATGCCTCTTGGATAAGGCAAGCTGGCGCAACAAACAGGTACAGTGAGCTGACGCAACAAGATGATGCAACAAATAGACACAAAGAGGAAAGACAATGAGACACAACAAACCTGGGATCTGAGGTAGCTCAAGTGTTTGAGTGCCTCTTTCCCACATGGGAGGTCTCATTCAGTGCCTCCTAATGAGATGAGCAGACACAGAGAGCATACAGTGAATGGACACAGAGCAGATAGCAACTTCAAACAAAGGGGGGGGGGAGTGGGAATAAATAAATTAAAAAAAAAAAAGCACTGTAAATAAAAAAGAAAAAAATATCAAAAAAAGTAGGGTACAAAAATGGACAAAGAGCAGTAATGGGTAATTCACAGAAAAACTACAGGTATCCAGGGACATATGAAAAAGTTCTCAATCACAATTATAAATAAAGTAATAAAAAGTAAAATTAAGGGGCTGGCTGTAGCCCAATTGGTAGGGCTCCGGTCTACCACATGGGAGGCCCCAGGTTCAGTTCCCAGGACCTCCTCGAGTGGGCAGACCGCCTTGAGAAGGCAAACCGCCGCAGGTAGGGCAAGCCACCGCGGGCAGGGCAAGGCCGCCCACGAGCAGGCAAGGCTGCCGCATGGTGAGCTGACTTGGCAGATCGCCACAACAGTGAGGAAACAAGCAGACACAGAAGAACACAAAAATGAACACAGCAAGAACAAGCAGAAAGGGGGAGATATATAATAAATTTTTTAAAAAAGTAAAATTATTGGGAGTGCTTTTTTTGCCTATCAGTTTAGCAAAAGTCAAAAAGTATTAATATCTTAGATAGGCATATGTGTGAGAATATAAGCTGTTGGTGCTCCCAACAGCTTCATTTTTAATGAGTTCTACCTGCTGAAAGGCAATTTAGTACTATGTATTAAATAGCCTAAAATTCTACATACCCTATGAACCAGAAATTAGATGTCAAATTTCCACCCAATGATATAGTCAAGCAAATATTTAAGATGGAAAAACAATTATACTAACGCATTATTCATAGTAACAAAAAATCATTAATAGCCCAAATGTCCAATAATAGGGAACTAAAGAAATAATTTTGCAGTCAATCAACAGATTTTATGTACTTTTTTTTTTTTTTTTGAAAGATGGCTAAAATAAATGTATTGAAATAAAAAATGTTGGGGAGCGGATATGGCTCAAGCAGTTGAGCGCCTGCTTCCCACATGGGAGGTCCTGGGTTTGGTTCCCAAGTTCCTGGTACTTACTAAAAACAAAATATAAACAACAATCAAATGAAATAACCAACTCAGGGGAGCCGACGTGGCTCAGTGGTTGCGTGCCAGCTTCCCACACATAAGGTTCAGGGTTCAATCCCCAGTCCCAGTACCTCACCAAAAAAAAAAAAAAAAAAACAAAAAAAAAAACCAGCAGCTCTACTTAATATTTTTAAAAGAACACTAAATTAATGTTTAAAATATTTTCACTTATAGAAGTCTAGAAAAAACACAGTAGTTACTGGTTATCTGCACGTAAGGCAGAGAAGGGTTAATAGACACTTTCATTTTATGCTCTACACATAATTATAATGCTTCTGGTTCTTATAATAACAATATATTAACGTAGATTCAAAACAAGAAAAAAAAAGACCCTTTCTTAGCCCATCTATGGAGAAGCATATGTTAAGAATGCATACTAGGGGGCTGGCTGTAGCTCAATTGGTAGGGCGCCGGTTTACCACGTGGGAGGCCCCAGGTTCAGTTCCCGGGGCCTCCTTGAGCGGGCAGACCGCCTTGAAAAGGCAAGCCACCGTGGGCAGGGTAAAGCTGCCGCGGGCAGGGCAAAACCGCCCGCGAGCAGGGCAAGGCTGCCACGTGGTACGCTGACTCGGCTGGTTGCCGCAACGGTGGGGAGACAAGCAGACACAGAACACAAAAATGAACACAGGAAGAACAAGCAGACAGGGGGGCATATATTAAAAAGAAAAAAAAATGCATACTAAAGGGGAGCTGATGTGGCTCAGTAGTTGAGCTCCGGCTTCCTACATATGAGGTCCTGGGTTCAATCCCCAAGCAGTGCCTCAAAAAAAAAAAAAAGAATGCATACTAAATACTAATTTCTACCCCCACAAAATGGAGGGAGAATGACAAATTTCCCACAAACTGGTGAAGGGCAATTAAAAATAATGGATTAATAATTTTAAAATGTAAAAATTTCTTTTAAAACTACATAATAGGGGGTGGATGTGGCTCAAATGCTTGGACATCCATTTCCCATATGGAGGGACCTGGGTTCAATCCCTGGGACCTTCTGGTAAAATAAAGAAAAATACAGAAGGTGCGCAGGCGCGCCATCACGCCCCACGAGCAGGTGAGCTGCCAGGCCCCGCCAAACCATGCAGCAAGATGATGGTGTAACACGAGACAGACGCAGGGGAGAGCCAAGACGAGCGGCGCCGAAACAAAACTGAGGTGGCATAGGTGGCAGAACGCCTCTCTCCCACATCAGAGGTTCCCAGGATCGAATCCCGGTGAAGACAGGTGGAGAAGGATGAGGAGAGGGCAGGAAACAGACACAGAGAATTGCCCAACGAATGGACACAGAACAGCAAAGGGGGTAGGGGTGTTAAAATGGATAAAAAAGGGGATGGATGTGGCTCAAATGGTTGTGCGTCTGTCTCCCATACAGAGGGACCTGGGTTCAATGCCCGGGACATACCGGTAAAAAAAAAAAAGGTAAATAAATAAATCTTTTTTTAAAAAACACATAATATACATTAATAACTTATGAGTTGTTTTCCTACATTTCTAGAGCAGTGTAAATATATTGATTATATGGACTAAATTTGATAGAATTTCCCTGTGTAGTTATTCGATAACTATTGCTACTTCATCTGTAGAAACTGGTCTGCTTAAATTTTTTTTTTAGGAGGTACTGGGGATTGAACCCAGGACCTTCTACATGGGAAACAAGCGTTCAACTCCTGAGCAACACCCGCTCCCCCTAACTCAATTCCTACTTTTATCTTTATTTCCTTTTCTTCTGTTTTCTTATCCAAGCTTTTTGAGTATTTAATTAATTTATTTTCATTTTTACTATTTTAAGTATTTAAGGGTATGAATTTTAAGTATCAATGGAAAAGTACTACAATATTAGCAATCAGAAAATACATATTTAAAATCCAATGACCAGATATGGTTTATTCTTGTAATGCAAGGATGGATCGACATAAGGAAATAAAATCACTTTCACAGATGCTGAAATGACCTTCAACAACACTCCACAATCATTGCTGATAAAACACTTAATGAAACAAAAATCAAGAATACTTATTTAACAAGATCAAATACATATAACTTAACCCTATAGCCAGCATCTAATTTAATGAGGAAACATAAAAGGCATTCCTACTAAATGAGAAAAAGGTATCTATTATATCTACTATTTAAAAGTGGACTGTAGCTATTACAAAATATCATCAGGCAAGAGAAAGTAATAATGGACATGAGAATTGGTAAGCTAAAACAATCCCTATTTGCAGATGATACAATGGTATAACTGAAAAATCCAAGGGAATCAATATATGATGATTCACATAGATAATGGACAAAGTCAATATTAAATTTAAAAATATACATACAAAAGAAAAAGAAAATAAAAGGAAGGAAATGTGTGTACACACACACACACGCCCAAAGAATTTGAAGAATTTAAGAATTTCAAACAGATATTTATACATCAATGTTCATAATAGTACATGATGCCAATAAGTGGAAGTAACTCAAATGTCTATCAACACAGGAATGGATAAGCAAAATGAGGTGTAAATACAATGGAACATTATTCAGCTGTAAAAAGGAATAAAGTTCTGATGATGCTACAATATGGATGAAGTTTGAAGACATTATGTTAAGTGAAATAAGTCAGACACAAAGGGACAGATGTGAGATTCCACATTATCTAGAATAAGGAAATTCAGAGAGAGTAGAGAATAGGTTACACAGGGAAGAGGTGAGAGGGAATGAGAAGGGAATGGGTGTAGGGTATCCATAGTCCATAACAGGGATTATGGGAAAGTTCTAGTAATGGATGGTGAGGGGAGTACAATAATGTGACCATGATTAGTCCACATGCTTGGGAATGGTATGCTTGGGAATGGCTATGGTGGGAAATTTTATGCTGTAAATATGTTTCCATGATTAAAAAGACAGAGAGAATAAAAAGGCAATGACAATTAAAAGCAATACTGGATCCTGACCTGGAAATAGCAATTCAGGAGAAACACAAAAAAGGACATTA
>PVKH010026885.1:0-13122 GCA_004027955.1 Chaetophractus vellerosus
GCAGGATCCTCTGTGTATCTTTTCTGTATGTCTACCTCTCTGTGTGAGAGTCTGTTTTTATCAGCCCACCAAGGGGAAGGGACTCAACCCTGCATACCCTAATGACATGGTTGAATAAAAACCCTAATCTTAACATATTTTAATCAAGTAAAAGTGAAACCTCTGAATTTAAGACAATCAAAGGGGTATCACACCGAGAGGAATAGACCAGTTTACAAGCATAATCAATATCTCTTTTTGGAATTCATAAATAATATCAAACTGCCACAGACATGTTAAACTTTCATAGAAGTTTTTGAATGTATCTATTAGAGAGAAATGTTTACGTTTGTGTTTATCCATATATTGGAGAATAGCGCAAGAACACCAGACTTTGACATGAAGAAAGTAAACTGTATTAAAATGGGGTACAACAAAAGCAATTTTGCAGGCATGGGTAAACTAGTTGTGCACGCACCTTCCAAGGGTCAGTCAATGGTGGGAGGTATAGAAAAATTAAAATTTAAAGCAGGTACATCCACCTTGAGTTCATCCATTTCTAAGTAGTTTGAACCATTTTAAAGAAAACATATAACTCTATAAGAGCTGATGTGGAAGAAATTGAATCTTCACTACTGGTGCCATAGAAACAAAAGGTTGAAATAGAAAATTAGATGAGGATTAGATGTTTTCTTTTAAGCTATAATGTCCACTCCAGTGTTATTTAACACAGCTATGTTCTCATCTTCCACCAAACATATGCTGTTGGAGATTTAATTGTATCTGTCACTTCAGTAATCACATGCACGTGTGTTTTTCAGAAGGATGAGT
Source organism: Chaetophractus vellerosus (assembly GCA_004027955.1). Lineage (NCBI taxonomy): Eukaryota > Metazoa > Chordata > Mammalia > Cingulata > Chlamyphoridae > Chaetophractus > Chaetophractus vellerosus. Next base: position 811 of record PVKH010026885.1, read on the forward strand.
TGTAGACTCTCAGTTTGGGGCTAGATGAATGATGCGTGGCTGCTGCAATGCTAATAACATTTCATCTATTGCCTTCAACCATTCTGCTAGTGTAAGCCTAAGGACCACTGCCAGATATGCCTCTGCCTCTAAATCAGGGGTTCTTAACCTTTTTGTTCCATGGACCCCTTTGCCAGTCAGGTGAAATGCATTCTACTGTAATTTATGTATTGCTTACATTCATAAGTGAAAAAAGTGCTAGATTTCAGTTAAAGGTCAAAGAAAATAAATGTAATAAGTTGATTTTTTTCAATTCAAGCTCACAGATCCCCTGAAATCTTCCCATGGATTCCTTGGAGCTCTAAATTCTCTATAATGAAATAAACTGAGGCAAATCGAGGCAACCTTCAGATAATAGCATTCAGTAAGGTGCTATTATAGATGCTGAGAGCTGGAAGACTTCACTTGTCCAGCCCTATTAAACAGGGAGAAAAAATTTTAAAAAATAAGCAGAACTGAGACTTTCTAAGAGAATGTTTGCTTCTCCTTACCTATTTTATTTTCTATTTTAACATTTTGTTCTTGTGAAAGAATGCTTTTGAAAATAAAAGGATTGAAAAGTCCAGTGAGAAACATTTAAAAGGACTGACCTTATTGAAATGGAAAAATTTCATAAGAATCACCTTGTCCTGGTTAAATTATATTTAAAATTTTAAATTATTTGCCCATTATTTTAAAAATTCCCTGTCTGGGTGGGTTCTAAATTTGAGTCAAAGAAGTATTGTATACCAACAACTTGAGGACACAGTGAATAGTCACAGAAATTTAGGAAGTAAACACCCAAAATGCTCCAAAATGTGTTAATCAATTGCAATGAATGTACCACACTAATGAGGGATGTTGTTAATGTGGGAGATGTGGGGAGCAGGGCATGTGGGAATCCCCTATAGTTTTTATGTAACATCTATGTAATCTAAGTATCTTTTTAAAAATTTTTTTAAAAGCCATGGTATTGTCACCATTAACCTGTGTCTAAAGTCCATGGCTTGGAAATGCTGCTAGAAGTGGCTCTGTGAGATGCTGGATTAAAGAGGCCATTCTACATTCAATTACTCTAAGGAAAAGTAGAGTGTGTCAGTATGGCTTCAAGGTTGTTCTTCAGAAACAGTATAGTGATTGGTTTGCTTTACATTTTCTCTTTATTTTCAATAATCACATCCTAAATCGGAGCTATCATTGACTAACTGCCAGGTGATATACCAAATTAGGAATTTCTGATAGAGAATTCAAATGTTAACTTGATCTTAATCATCCAAAGATAAACAGCACAAGAAATCCCACATTGTTTAGGCAGGAACGAAGATAAAAAGACAGGCCTTTTTTCTTCTGCCTTTTCCTGCACTGTAATAGATGTCACACCCATGGATGGTAGAAGCAGCTTGCTATTGATTTGAATCCAGAAGTATACACACACATACACATGTACACAGAGAGTCTTTTAGAATGTTTAAGAGAGAATAGAAGATGCCTCCTGTAAAAGGTCCCCCTTGTTATGGGAATTATAGCATCCTTCTTTCTCCTTTTTATCAATCCAAAACTGCAAATGCACAAGTCATTTGGCAAGTATTTATTCAGGGCCTAACTTTCTGCCATGCTAACATTTTTATGCCCAATGGGAGATAGTTTGAGTCCTTTGTGGACCCCAGATAATCCTTTTCTTAAAGCAAACCCATTTCTGTGTCTCTAAACCCATTGTATATGGAACCTTTTGATTAGATTCAGTTTAGGGGCCTTTTGATTAGATCACTTTTGATTAGGTCACTTCAGTTAAAGATCTTTAATTAGATCATGGGACCTAGAGTGGGTCTTAATCCTCTTACTGGAGTCCTTTATAAATGGAGGACCAAACAGCCACAGACACAGGGAAAAAGCTGTAGTAACAGACAGAAGCCTCCAGAAATCAATAAACATGGGACAGAGAAAAGCCACAGACAGAGCAGCCCAAAGCAGAACTAGCAATGAGGCCCAGAGGAGAGGGGAGAGATAAGAAACAAGCAGATATCACTGTGTGCCTGATCACCCACAGCTGAGCTCAGGGAAAAAGTGAGCCTGGAGGAGAAGGCAGAGATTGGCAGAGCTGCCATTGTGCTTTGCCACATGGGAGGAGTCCAGGATCATCAGAAGCCAACCTTCAGTGAGAAAGCATCTTTGATGATGCCTGCAACTGGACATTTTCACAGCCTCAGAACTATAAGCTTTTAACCTAATAAATTCCCATTGTAAAAGCCAACCTGTTCCTGGTATATTTCTTGGGCTGCATTTAACAGACTGAAACATCCTCTTCTCTAGAAAGCAAAACCTATGGCCCAAAGCTTGGAATTCTTAATTTTAATTATATATATCATTGAAGTCAAGAACCATCTTTTTCTTATACACACAACACACATAGACACACACAACATCTACACAATCGCATTTTGTAGTAGAATGATGATAATAATATTTAGAGATTTCCGTGCGCTTTGGAGGAAAAATTGGAAATGCATTGTGAATGAGCAGTTAGTAGCTTCATGGAAGTGATCTGGGGCTGGGGATTTTCAAGAGTCTGACTGATGCTACCAGAAGTAGCACATTGATGCAAATGCCTCTTTTTTCAAACCTACAGTTTGGACCTGAGCAAGTAAATAGTCATTAAATGACCTTATTTTTGGGCAAAGAACAATATTTCCACTATGACAAATATTAACAGATTGAGAACAACTCTTTAAGTGTGGCTTTGGGAGGAATAGGGAATTCTGAGTTATTTTCCCTTGCCAGGACCTAAGTTGCTGTGTACTGTGCACCTTATCTGTTCTTTGTTTTTTAGATGAAAGTTTAGAATATCGTAGCTTTACAAGGGTCATAGTTCATTTGATTGTACTCCTTTTGCAGTCTTAGAAAGATTGCCTTGCCATGGACCATAGTTTCTCCTCTAGCTGACAATATTATTGAAAGAACACTCCACTGCTTTATGCAAAAGATAATATAAATAATATATTGCTCAGTACACAAATCCAACCCAAAATGCAAACCTAGGAAATCGATTGTAAAAAAAAAAAATATCCTACCACTTGAAAAACCTAAAAAAGGTAGTTTTGTGTGTTCTTTTGTATTGTGTAAGAAATGTAGGAAGAGGGTTTTTTTTTTTCAGAATTTAAAACATTTTCATTATCTTTTTTTAAGACGTTAAATCATGTTCTCACTGAAAAAAAACAAGTAACTCATGATGGTATTTTAAAGAGTAAATGAAAGTATATGGGCATAAGATGTTAACACACAATCTGGGATACAGCAGGTGCTCAAAATATGTCAGTTGAATTTATGCTTAAATATATTGCATTTGTACCATGTATATATGGAAAATGATAAAAATGGAGGTCTCACAGAATTTCCTTGATGGTATTATACAAGCAATTTTACAAATGAACTGATAAATCATGAATAGCATCTGAAATTTAAGTCAATGGTAAATGTGGGTAAAAATGTCATCATTATGTATTAACTCTTGGTTGTAGTGTATAAGGTAAAATTAAACTAATGTACTATTGCAAAAAATACTAGAAACATTTTAATAGGGAGTTCCATTTCCTGGACATCATTAATAGGATAATATTTCATCTGGGACAGCATAGAAATTATGATATAAAAGTAGTTCTTTTACAATGACAACAATGGTAATATAGCCTAGTATATTTGGAAATATCAGAAATATCAGTAACTAAAACTCTGAGGGACTCATTAAAAGAGAAATCTAAACTTGTCTTAAATGAGAATACTGAATAATAAATGGGTGAGAAATGGTATCTCATTGTGGTTTTGATTAGCATTTCCCTGTTACCTAATGATGTTGAGCATCTTTTCAGATGTTTACTGGCCATTTGTGTGTCTTCTTTGGAAAGATGTCTGTTCAAGACTTTAGCCCATTGTAATGGGATTGTTTGTCTTTTTTGTTCTTAAGTTGAAGGATTTCTTTATATATACTGGATATTAATCATTTGTCAGATATTTGGTTCCTGAACATTTCTCCCATTGTGTAGGTTGTCTTTTAACTTTAGTGATAAAGCTTTGGTGAACAAAAGTTTTTAATTTTGATGAGGTCCCATTTATCTGTTTTTTCTTTTGTTGCTTGTATGTTGGGTAAAAAGTGTAACTGCAGAACACAAGATTCTTGAAGATGCTTCCCTACATTTCTTCTAAGAGTTTGATAGTTCTAGCTCTTATATTTAGGTCTTTGATTCATTTTGATTTGATTTTTGTATATAGAGTGAGGTAGGGGCTGTCCTTTTTTGTTTTGCAAATAAGATCCCATTTTCCCAGCACCATTTGTTGAAGACACTATTCTTGCGCAAACGAATGGTCTTTGTCACTTTGTCAAAAATCAGCTGACCGTAAATGTGAGGGTTAATTTCTGAGCTCTCAATTCTATTCCTTTGGTCTATGTCTTTCCTGATGTGAGTACCATGCTGTTTTTTATTACTGTGGCTTTGTAAAAAGTTTTAAGATTTGGAATTTTGAGTCCTCCAACTTCATTCTTCTTTCTCAAGATGGCTTTTGCTATTCAGAGTCTCTTACATTTCCTTATAAAAATGATGATTGGCTTTTCCTTTTCTGTTAAGAAGGTTTTGGAATTTTGACTGGAATTGCATTGAATGCATAAATTGCTTTGGGTAGAATTGACATCTTAATAGTCTTCCAATCCATGAATACAGAATATCCTTCCATTTATTTAGATCTTATTTTATTCTATTTAGCAATGTCTGGTAGTTTTCTGTATATAAGTCTTTTACATCATTGGTTAGATTTATTCCTAGATATTTGATGCTTTTAGTTGTTATTGTAAATGGAATTTTTTCTTCATTTTTTCTTCCAAGTTTTCATTCCTGGTGTACAGAAACACTACTGATCTTTGGGTGTTGACCTTGTAAACCAGCTACTTCTCAGAATTCACTTATTAGCTCTAGGAGCTTTGTTGTGGACTTCTTAGGATTTTCTGTATATAGGATCATGCCATTTACAAATAGGGAAAATTTTAATTCTTCATTTCCTATTTGGGTGTCTTTTATTTGTTTTTCTTGCCTAAATTATCTAGCTAGAACTTTTAGCACAATATTGAATAACAGTGGAGACAGTGAGCATCCTTGTCTTTTTCCCAATCTCAGCAAGAATGCTTTCAGTCTTTCACTGTTGAGTATAATGTTAGCTGTGGGTTATTCATATACGCACTTTATCATACTGAAAAAGTTTCATTCTACTCCTATCTTTGGGGATGTTTCTATAAAGAAATGATATTATAAATTTTCTGCATGAATTGAGAAGATCATGTGAATTTGCTTCTTCAGTTTATTAATGTGGTGTATTACACTGATTGATTTTCTTGTGTTAAACTACCCTTAAATACTTGGTATAAAACCTGCTTGTTTATGGTGTATAATTCTTTTGATGTACATCTGGATTTGGTTAGCAAGTATATTTTTTGAAGATTTTTGCATCTATATTCATTAGCGAAATTGGTGTTTAATTTCTTTTTTCATAATATCTTTATCTGATTTTGGTATTAGGGATCTTTTAGCTTCATAGAATAGTTTGGTAGTATTCCTACCTGTTCATATGTTTGGAGAATTTGAGCAAGATTGATTTGGGATCTTCTTTAAATGATTGGTAGAATTCACCTGTGAAGGCACTTGGTCTTGGGCTTTACATTTTGGGGAGATTTTTGATGACCATTTCAAGTTCTTTACTTGTGATTTGTTTGTTGAGGTCTTCTGTTTCTTCTAGGTTCAGTGTAGGTTGCTTGTGTGTTTCTGGGAATTTGTCCATTTCATCAGTGTTGTCTAGTTTGTTGGCAAACAGTTGTTCATAGCATCCCCTTATGATTTCTTTTCTTTCTGTTAGGTCAGTGATAATTTCCCTCTTCTCATTGTGATTTTATTTGTTTGCATCTCTCTTCTTTTTCTTTGTTAATCTAGCTAAGAGTCTATTGATTTTTTTTTAAGATTTTAATTTTTTTTAATTTATTATACATCCCCCCCTTTTTGCTTGTTCTTGCTGTGTTCATTTTTCTCTGCATTCCTCTGTGTCTGCCTGTCTCCCCCTGCTGGGGCGACCCAGAGTCAGCTCACTGGCACGGCGGCGCACCTACTCGTGGGGGCTTGCCCTTGCTCACGGGGGCTTGACTTTGTCCGCAGGAGCTTGCCTTTTTGCTCCCCCCACAGGGGCTTGCCTTCTCAAGGCAGTCCGCCTGCCCGAGGAGGTCCGGGGACCGAACCCGGGGCCTCCCATGTCGTAAACCGGCACCCTACCAACTGGGCTATACAGCCAGCCCCAGGGTCTATTGATTTTGTTGATCATCTCAAAGAACCAACTTTTGGTTCTCTTGATTTTATTTTTTTTTATTCTTTATATTGTTTATTTCTTTTCTAATCTTTAGTATTTCTTTCCCTCTGCTTGCTTTGAGATTGGTTGGTTGTCCTTTTTCTATTCCTCCAGGTGTGCAGCTAGATCTTTGATTTTAGCAATTTCTTCTTTTTAAAAATAAGCATTGAGGTCTATAAATTCCCCTCTCAGCACTGCCATCATTATACCCCGTAAGTTGTAATATGTTGTGTTCTCATTTTCATTTGTCTTGAATATTACTGATTTCTTTTGCAATTTCTTCTCTGGCCAAATAATTATTTAAGAGTGTATTGTATAATCTCCATATATTTATGAATTTTCTCTTTGTCCACCTGCTATTAATTTCCAACTTTATTCCATAATGATCAGAGAAAGTGCCTTATATAATTTCAATGTTTTAAAATTTATTGATATCTTATGTAGACCCAACTTATGATATATCCTGGAGAATGATACATGAACATTTGAGAATAATGTATATCCTGCTTTGTTTTGGGGTTTAATGGTCTATTAATGTTTGGTAGGACTAGTTCATTTATCATAATATTCAAGCACTTGTTTCCTTATTTATCTTCTGTCCAAATGTTCTATCCAATGCTAAGAATGGTGTGTTGAAGTCTCCAACTATTAATTCTCCCCTCAGTTTTGCCAGTGTGTACCTCACATATTTTGGGCTACCCACTTTAGGTGCATAAATATTTATTATTGTTATTTCTTCCTGGTTAACTGTCCCTTTTATTAATATATAGTAACTTTCTTCATATATCATAACAGTTTTGCATTTAAAATTTATTTTGTCCAGTATTATCACTACTCCAGATTGTTTTTGGTTACTATTTGCATAGAATGTTTTTCCAACCGTTTACCTTCAGCCGGATTGTGTCCTTGTACCTATAGTGACTCACTTATAGATAGCATATAAATAGCTCCTATTTTTTTAGCCACTTTGTCAGTCTATGTCTTTTGATTGGGGAGTTCAATCTATTAACATTCAATGTTATTATTGTAAAGGCATTACTTACTTTCTCCATTTTATCCCTTGGCTTTCCATTGTTGTTTATTACTATTGCCTGTCATTTAACCCTTTTCATTACCTTACTACAATCTTTATTTTTATACTCTTCTCCAAGTCTCTTGCCCTTGTCTTTTCCTTTCAGGCTATAGTAAACATTTTAGTATCTCTTGTAAATATGGGCTCTTGGTGCAGGCACTGTAGAAGACAGATTGGCGATTCCTAAGAAAGCTAACTTTAGAAATACCATATGATCCAGCAATGCCAATACTAGGTATATACAAAAGAACTGAAGACAGAGAATGAAACACATATTTGCACACCAATATTTTTAGTGGCATTATTCACAATTGCCAAAAGATGGAAGCAACCCAAGTGTCCTTCAAATTACAAATGGATTAAAAAATGTTGGTATACACATTCAATGGAATATTTTCAGCTGTTAAAGGAATGAAATTCTGATACATGTGAAAACATAGATGAGCCTTGAAGACATCATGTTGCGTGAAATAAGCTAGACACAAATGGACAATTACTGTATGATCTCAACTGGAATAAGCAAACTCATATAGTCAGAATCTAGAATATAAACTGCCAGAGGGTGGGATGGCAATAGGTATTAAGAAATTAAAGCTTAAAATGTACATGGTTCCTATTTGAAATGATGGAAATATTTAATTAATAGCTGGTGGTTATTGTAGCACAACGTAATTAACAGCAGTGAAATATAATATCTATGTGATTAAAAGGGGAAATGTTAGATTTTATATATGGTAGCACAATAAAAATTTTAGCTACACCACACAAAGGGCAAACCCTAAGTTAACCATGAACTGTAGTTAATAGTATAATTATTAATATGTGCTTTCATCAATTGTGACAGATGTCCCACACCAATGCAGGTTACTTGTGAAGGGGTAGTATATGAGTATCGTCTGTTTATGGATGATTGTTCTGTAATCCCACACCTTCTCTAATAAAGAAGAAAAAGGAATTGCTAGGACCTAAACAAGTATTATATTCCATGTACCCTTTATAAAAGTCACATAAATTAAAATGTACTTTATACTTTGGTGATGGCTACACGTGAAAAAATTCCTTGAAAAATTATTAGTCCTACAGAAAAGATACACTAAATTAGATAAAAATTCAAAAACATGCCATAGGGGAACCAGATGAAGAATCAAGAACATGTTTTCCTCAGATTCACGGTGGGGCCAAGTCCTGACAAGAGAATGGACCCAATGTCTCAAAATTCATTCCTCTTTTGATTCCTAAGTCTCTATTGTCTATTTGCATTTAAAATATCACCCAATCCCAGCAAGACCCAACCCCTCCAGCTGCCATTGCCAGGATGGAAACTCTTATTAATATGTTAAAGAACAGGCCAATCAAAGGCAAGGCAATTTATTCATGAGTATATCAAGTTGGCATCAGTTAAATAAGAGTTCTTTGACTCCATTAATCAATTAACCAGGTATGAAATCCCTGGATTCAATGAAGTAACAAGGAAATAAAATATATATATAATGTATATTTCTTCTTAGCCTATCAATGTTGAGCTGGAGGTAAAGAGCATGGAGGGAATAATACATCTCAGGGAGCCTTGACCGTCTGGAATAGAATTTCTATAGATGCTCATTATACTTATAATTTAAGTCCCACTTTCTTCTCCATTAAAGAATGAAGCTGGTGAAAACAAAAGAAAACAAACAGTCTCAACTGTTAATTTCTGTGTGCCCATAGCATTTGGCAGAATATGTACTCAACATTGTTAGTTAAACATTGCGTGAATGTTGAAAAATGGAAGGAGAGGTACAAACAACCAATGGACTTCAATCAAGTTTCCCTCAACTTGGAATTTATTTAAAAGAAACTGTTCTAATGAGAAGGAAAAAGGCAATAGCTACTTGTCAAACTGTCCAAACATGTTTTCATAAGACATTTGTTTGAGTTAAACAAGTTATCTTCTGTGCTTAACAACTATTTGGAAATAATGACTTTGAAGAACCACATAAGATCAAGACTGAAAGATTCTCTCATGACAGCTTGCCTATGGGCTACTTTTCTCCTTTAAAAAGCCAGCTGTCATGAGGAGGTTATTTGCAAAGATATAAACCAATGGCTTATTTGCCAACATTCGAGCCACGATGAAAAATTCCACACTGGCTCACACTTATGTAAAAGCTCATGAATCAGGATGTGGAGTGATGACTTTTGAAAATAGGCTTCTATCTTTAAACTTTCTTTTTATTATTACAAAATAATCAGGTGCAAAGAAGACTTCTAAAAATGTTTTTCAATAAAGAACCCATAATTTGGAATATATTGTGGTAATGTACTTTCTTAATATGCTTTATATGATGAGTATTATTGTAGCCCCAAATCAAAATTTCAGGTCTGTTTTTATTATAAAATTACTAATAATTGAAGAACAACATATTTTTCCTAAATATGCTAACTGAAGAGCTGTTATTTTCTTTTAATCACGTTAGTCTCAAAGGCAAAGTGTTATCATATAAATTTCCTCTTGGGCTATATCTACATATAATAATTTTGCCTAATATATGGATGGTATTTATTATGTGTTAGCATCTGTTATAAGTATTTTACACATGTTAAATCATTTAATACTAACAACAACCCTATAAGGCAGGGGGCAACAAACTATTTATATAAATTGCCAAATAATTAAAATGTTAGGCTCTGTGGACCATAAGATCTCTGTATCAAGTATTCAATTATGCCATTATAGCTCAAAAGCAGCCAAAGACTATACATAACTGAATGAGCATGGTCAAATTCCAATAAAACATTATTTACATAAACAAGCACTTAACTGGATTTGGCCAACAAGCCATAGTTTTCCAACACTACCATAAAGTAAAAAATTTAATTCTTATTTTATAAATTAAGAAAATTGAGATGAGACACAAACAATTAAGTAAATAGCAAAGTTCACACAGGTAGCAAGTAGCAAAGTAGGATTTAACCCAAGTAGTTTTGCTTTAGAACTACACTCACAAATATTGTAGCCACTAACTACATATGACTATTGTGCCCTTGAAATATGCCTAATCTAAATTGAAATACAATGTAAGTGTAAGTGTAAAATACACAACAAATTTAGAGTGCTTCATAGGAAAAAAATGAATATAAACTATCTCATTAATAAATTTATGTTGACTACATATTGCAGTGATAATGTTTTGGATATGTTGGAATAAATATATTATCTAAGTTAAGTTAACATGTTCTTTTTTACTAGTTTTTGATGCATCTATTAAAGATTTGAAACAACACATGGGTCATGTTTGTGACTCAGATAATATTTCTATTGGTCAACACTTCTATAGACTATCTTAACCAATGTCTTCACACATGAACATGAGTCCATCATATTAAAATATTGTCCTTCAAACTATTTCTAAGTATGGGAATTCTAGATGGGTGAGTAAACATCTGCATAACATTTCTCCTCAATAAAACAATAGAAACACTCTCTAAAACTGTCAAAACCAGGTTAGTCAGAACTCTGGAAATTAACCAGTCTTGCAACAACCTGAGGAGCATTTATTTAGACAACCAAGGAATCTAAGTAAGAACAGCAGGATATGTGGTGTTTTATCTTGACCTACACCTTGCCCCACTTCCTAGCTCTACAGTAGCCTTGAAAACCAGCAGCTTCAAAGCAATGGTAACTATGAAAGCTAACAGAATTCCAGTCAATTGAAAGGCACCCCATGTTTAGAATTTCACAAAAAAGTTCAATCCCCGAACACTGTCACTGTTTGACCTGTTTCACAGCTTCTTGGAAAAGACTTATTTGCAAAGCAATGCTTTATTTGATTTGACTCAGACCTCAATCAGTGAGAGAACCTCTACTTGCAAGGTATTTATGGAAAACAACCAGTGCCAAATATTTAATATCACAGCCCCCTGAATCTGTAATATCAGTTGGAGCAAACAAAAGTCTAGACAAATTCTTATAAGAAAAATTTTGGAATGAGCTGTCTGTAGTGGGCTTTGAAAAGCTCTAGCATATTTCTGGGGATAGCAAAGTCCATATGTATGTGAAGGATATTTAAGTACATGCCCAGAATTCACCTGCAAGTGCCCCATTTTCTCACTCTGGATGACCCTGAGGTCTTCAGCTAAAGTAGAATTGTAACCAGCCTGAATGTTGAAAACATGCCTTAATATACACAGAGAGTTCTTTAGCAAAGGTGGAAGGCACTGATTCAAGGCACTTAAGGAAATCCCTGAATAATTATGAACTAAATACAAAGCTAACGAGGCAGAAACTTCAGTGACTGCACACTACATAGAATCCAAACTTTATAGAATTAGTCCAGGAAAATCACAAAACAAACAGAACATCAACAAGAAAACAGCAATAGAAACACATGTTGGGGGAGGAGGTTATGATTTCCAGAGTTGCCACAGAATATTATGTAAAATATTTAGTTTTCAACAATAATTATGAGACATGCAAAGAGTCAGGAAAATATGGCTCATATACAAAGAAAATGTCCAATAAAAAGAAACTGTTGGGGCCGCCCGCATAGGCCAGTGGATAGGGTACCGGTATACCACATGGGAGGCCCCTGGCTCTGTTCCTGGGGACCTCTCCTAGTGGGCAGACCGCCTTGAGAAGGGCAGCTGCCATGGGCAGGAAGAGCCGCTGTGGGCAGGGCAAAAAGCTGCCACAGACAGGGCAAAGCTGCCATGGGAAGGGCAGGTCACCCGCGAACGGAGTGCAGCCAGCCACCCATGAACTGAAGCAGAGCCGGCCGTGAATGGAAGCAGAAACCACCTGCAAGCGGGGCAAAGCCACCTGCGTGGTGACCGGTCTCGGTGTGTCGCCGCAACGGGGGGAGACAAAGCAG
>PVKH010026886.1:0-13124 GCA_004027955.1 Chaetophractus vellerosus
GGCGGCTTGCTCCGTTCGAGGGTGGCTCCATTCTGTTTTCACGGGCGGCTCCGCTCCATGTTTTGCGGGCAGCAGTCCTCCATGTTTTTTGCGGGCTGTTTGCAGGTGGCAGCTCCGCTTTTCACGGGTGACTTTGCCATGCCCGTGGGGGATCCGCCCTGCCCGTGGCGGCTTTTTTGCCTTGCCCACGGTGGCTCCGCCCCGCCCATGGCGACTTGCCTTTCTCAAGGCTGTCTGCCCGCTCGGAGAGGTCCCGGGAACCGAACCCGGGTCCTCCCATGTGGTACCCCAGCGCGCTCTTTTATCCACTGAGCTATCTAGCCGGGCCCTCCTTCCTTTTTTCAACTTTAAAATTTGTTCATAGGTTCAGCAGTCATCCCATGTTTGGCCACCAAAAGGTACTTTGGCTTTTCTTTTCTGGGCAAGACCATAAGGACATTTATACAGTATATAACAAAGTGTTTTGTTGTGAAAATCAGTCAGTATTGAATCTTCAATAATAAAGACCTTTAACAAACTCCAAAGGATAGTCACTTACTATTTTTTCCCACAAGATTAAACACACACACACACACAACCAATATTGAAATAATGAATTGCTTTGTTAGGATTTAACCCCAAAAGAAATAAGAGTGACCTCTTTTATCCAATTCAGAATAACTAAAGGAGTGCTCTGCTTTTTGCAGGAGATAAATTCTCAGTAGAAGACTGTGTTGGATAGTGACAAACTAGAAAGGCAACTCATCCTGAAAACACTGACCTTACCAGAGAAAAGCTCTGACACCCCAGGATTTGTAAGTCCCTAGAAGTACAGATTTGGAGCAGCACTTCATGGCATCTTGCCTAGACCACTGTTTATCCATCACCTATCAGGACTGTGTGTGGTAGACAATCCCGAAAGGTGTGGTAGACAGAGCTTGAAATAACTGTTTTATGTGCATTTTTCTTGATTTTCACCAAAACCAGAAGTTCCTAAGGGCAGCGATCTGCCTACACTTCTGGGCACATGCAATTACACCGAGCAAATTGCCAAGTACAAGGGAGGTACTTAGATAGTTGTCACCTGACACGAATAGTGAGTTTCTATTCTTGTATAAAGATGTTTATTGAGAGGTAGAGTATAATGGTTAAGGGTGTAGGCTCTGGAGCTAGACTGCTGGGTTTGCATCCCGATTTACTAGGTATCAGTATGTGTGCACAGGGCCTGCACCATGAGAAGCTCTTGATAAATATAGCTAGAGTGATTATTTGACTAAGAGCACTAAGATTTTTTTTTTCTCATTCTGAAATTCTCTCTTCAAGCTCCTCCAGAAGCCAATGAGGACACCAGCCTCTCCCTGGCTCCCCAGGTCCATTTGCCAGCTGTGGCTGTGGCTGTGGCTATGCTGGGTCCAGGAAGCTTGCTGATGGTCATGGGCCACAGTTACCTCCTGGCTCCATACCCAGTTACCTCCTCTCAAATTTTACTCTAGTTGTCTTTCACTTGTTCAACAGGAGTTCCGTTTGAGTCAATCAAATGACATTTCACACATATAAACAGTCATCTTCATAAGATGCTGAAGGTTATCTAAGGGCCATATGGAATGGGAATGCTTTTCTTTACAGGGCTCAAAAGAAATGTTCCCCAGAAGGAAATAAGACTTTGTGAAAGTGGGATTGTCAGTAGGGATGGAGACACCAAAAGCATCACTCCTTCAGGCCAGTTGAGAATGGATCTCTTCTCTGTCCTCCAAATCAGCTACTCTGTGAAGTAGCTCTCTGCCTTTTTCCTATTCCATTACACTCCCATTCATAACAATGGATTCTCTGGGTTTGGATAGGTGTGGGGAATAAAAATTTATACGTTACCCTGGGTGCAAGTATTGGAATCTGAGAGGGCTTGAGTTTAAGGAAGTCCTCCCCTCCCCTTTTGAGAGCCCTGAAGGAGTATGTGACCTGTATTAGTCAGCCAAAGGGGTGCTGATGCCAAGTACCAGAAATCTGTTGGCTTTTATAAAGGGTATTTATTTGGGGTAAAAGTTTACAGTTACAAGATCCTAAGGAGTCCAAATCAAGGTATACTATAAGAGGAATTTTCTCACCAAAGTCACTTGCCACATTTTGAAGCAAGATTGTGGGCAATCTCTGCCTGGTCTATCCTTCCTTCTTTCTCTTAAGGCTCCTTAGGCCCAGCTTCTTCTGATCTCAACTGTAGGCTGCCACAGGGCTCGTCTCTCAGGGCTTCCTATATCAGCTGCAAACTATCAGGTGAATGGCTCATCTCTCTTCCTGGGGCTACAGGATCAAAGTTCTCTCCTCTTCCATGTCTATGAAGCTCTCTCTTTCTTCCTGTATAGTCTTCTGTGTATTCCTGAGTGAGTGCCCATTATATCAGCTCACCAAGGGGGCGGGGACTTAACCTGACTTACACCCTACTGATATGGTCGAATCAAAGCCCTAATCTTAACATAATTTAATCAAAGACATCTCAGCTGAATCTAATACAATCAAAGGGTATCATACCCAGAGGAACAGACCAGTTTACAAACATAATTCTTATCTTTTGGGGGGTTCATAAATAATCTCAAACTGCCACATGGCCCCTTCCCACAAAGTTGATGACATAAGATTAACATGGAAAACAAGCAAAGAAAAATAAAGAGTATGTTATGCTGAAGCTGACTTTATTGCTATTTGGAGGTTGGAGCAATTGAGTAATAAGACTTCATGAAGAAATGGACTTAAGATGGCTAAGCCCTCAAAGAGGCTGGGATTTCCCAAGTAGCAGGGAGAAGTAGTGGGTCTTTGAGCATCTGGAAAAAGGAGAAAGTGAAAGGACAGGGGACTGGGAGGAAGTATATTGTATTTGAGGGAGCTGTTATGGAGGCATAAAAGTTTGGGCATGATGTGTTAGACATTAGAGAATCAAAGAAGCTTTTTGAGCAAAAGAGTGACTTAGGGCATAATGCTGAACATACAGGATTGATCTGGCAGTGATATTCATTTTAAATTGAAGAGGACAAGGCTAGGGGAGTAGAGTGGAAAGGATATCAGGTCAGACCCAAGTCCAGATACCAGGTCACCACTGTGGTATTAGCTGGAGGCAGGCGGAGGGGTAGGGAGGAGGTTGGAGGTGGTGGTTTAAGGGACTTGACCTAGCTGAGCCTCAGTTTTCTCATCTGTAAAATGGTATGTCTGAAGGTTCCTGGGAGGATTAATCCATTAGCAAGTATTTTATTGGGTTCCTAAAATGTGCCAAACACTTTGCTGCCATGCAAAGGGAGAATATTCCAGGGAAACAAGTAACATGTGCAGAGACCCCAAGGCAGCAAAAGGCTTGGTGTGTTCAGGAACTGCAAAGAACCCTAGAGAACAACCTCGGGGGAGGGGAAGAGCAACTGCAATGCGATGGAGAGGAAGGTGGTGGCTAGGTCACGGGAGGAGTTTGGATTTTGTTCTAAAAGAAGTAGTAAGTGCCACTGACAAGTTTTAAATGGGAGAGGGTCGTGTCTAGATGTGTATTTTAAAACTGCTCCTCTGCTATGGCCTGAACAGATCTGAGCAGGGCAAAAGCAGGCAGGCTCATCTGGGTTAGGAGGCTATCACAAAAGTCAAGGTGAGCGAAGGTCATGTCTTAGATTAGGGTGAAGCAGTGGAGCTGAAGTGAAGTGGATGGATTCAAGAAATATTTTGAAGGTAGACCTCAAAAATGCTGGTATGTGAGTGGAAAGAGGGAGAAAAAGGACGAAATCATGTATGATTCCTAGCTTTCTAACTTGAGTGATTGGATACAAAATATTGCCATTATTGAGATGGATAAAATTGGAAGGGGAGGTACAGGTTTGAGGGCAGAGATAGAAAAACGTATGCAAAATACCATGTTCAGTGTCTGGCATGCAGAATACACTCAGTAAATGGGAATTAGTACTATTATCTGATCATTCTATATTCTTACAGTATTGGATTTTGGAAAACAGCTGGAAACAGTAACTTCTCTGTCCTTATATGTGGAATGTAAGCAGGAAATAGAAGAACAGGGTTCTGAGACAAATGGATGGCAGCAGTGTCTCTGAAATAAATTACAGTTGAACTTCATTAAGAAATCAAGATGTATAGAGGGATAATATCTACAATACAGTCAAGAGAAGAAATTTCGGCTTACCAGATCAACATCTGATAAGTGTTACTGCTTCTCTGAAACCACATGACGGAAAGCATATGAACCACTAAAATGCTTCACATTTAAAGCTTTTATTTTGAAAAATAAAATACAAAAGTCATTAAATTGTAAATGTATGGGGTAATTTCCCAATTTCTCAAAAACAACACAATGAATTATTTAAATAATCAAGATATTTAACATTATCCACATCAATACATTTAAACAGGCACAAGTGTTCTACAAAACATTAGAACATGTACAACCTATTCTAAAATGAAACTGCCCAATTTTGCTTACAGCATCTCATTTTTAAACCCTCCCCTTGAAAACAAAGTTTGGAATCTGGTAAGAAAAGGTGAGGCCAAGAGCAGTTTTAATAGAAAGCACATGTTCCCATCTGGGTTCCTTATCCACAGGGCTGTGCATGTATTTAAGATCAGAGCGCTGGACTCATGAAGCAGATCACTCAGGAAGGCCAAAATGTGCATCAACCCCCCACCCTCACAGCTGGAGGGGACGGCAAGTTAGCAGGAAATTCAGGCCACGGTACACACACTCCACGCATCTCAGCAGGGAAGAGCCAGTCCTAGAAATTTCCTGTCCGTTAAAAAGGCAGCAGTCAATCCTAGGGCAAACAAGCAGAATGTGGTTACAGGTGTGAAGCGGCAGCCAGTTCTCCCCTGTATTATCACCACCTCCTTCACGGGACAGGTCCCAGACTCAAGCAGGCACTTCAGGGGCCTGGGGGAATCGATAACGAGAACAGCTGCCTCAGAAGAACTACCCCACAGGCACACCATCCCTCAGTCTAGGACGCTTTTATTTATTTATTTATTTTTAATTTACCGGGAAGTCCCAGAGATCGAACCCAGGTCCCTCCATATGGCAGACGCACACCCAACCATTTCAGCCACATCCGCCTCCCATCTAGGATGCTTTTAGATGCCTGCAAGTAGCTTCTATGTGCAAAACAAGAAGATGGCAGCCAAAGCAAGGGCTGCTACTGCCCTTTTCCAAATAACTGCAACTGTCATCTGTAAATTGAAGCTACTTCAGGGACACTGGGAACATGTGTGTGCATGCGTGCGTGTGCATTAAATGTCAGGGGCCCAGGATCATGCTGATACTTCATCTGAAAAAGTGGACAGTGGGATTCTTTATCTGAGCCAAGTACAGATGCTTTCCTGTCTTCCCAGCTCCCCTGAGTCTTTCTCTCATTGCATGTGAGCACCCACAGACCTCGATAAACAAGCAAGGATGAAATGCTGCTGAGGAGCCAACTCAAAGGCTGGGTCAACTGACAATGCATTCTCTTCTTATAAAACAGCTGGTCAGTAAACGAATCCTTGTGTGTATGCTTGGGGGGTAGTTTATCTACATAATTTTAAAGTATTTTTGAGAAACAAAATTATCTAAGGCCTGATAACTACAGTTATACATGCTGATCCATATAATATAAATCTAACATTGAGCATTTACTGCTTAGCTAAAAGGCAACTGTACATCCTGAAACCCACTAATATTACTGTCACCCATGATTATGACACAGTAGAGCAATGTTCCAGCATTTCTTATTCTATAGTCCATGAAAACACAGCAAATCATAAAAACCTCTTATTCAAGTTATTCACCTCAGTGTCCTCATCACTACAACAGGAATAATACCACCTATTTGCCAGCCAGAATGGTTTGAGAACCAAATGGAATTGTGTGTATGTGTGTGTGTGTGTGTGAGATATACACATACAAACCACATATAGTCTGGTGTGGCTGCACTCAGTATATAGTTATTAGGTAAAACATATATAAGAAAAGCAAGAAAACCTACAAGCAGAAAAACTGATATTAAATTCTTTAGAAATCTTTCCAAGATCCAAATGATCTAAGGTTTTGCCCCATCTTTCGGAGCATAACAATCTTAAGGAAGTGTAGGAAAAAGGAGCAAACTCTGAGCTGTATGTCAGGCAGTCTGGGTTCAGAAACCAGCTTTGCCACTAATTAGCAGGTGTCCCTGACACGTACCTGATGATCTCTCAGATGAAAAGGGGCTTATCAGGCGTGGCTGGCCTAGCCCACACTGCAGTCCTTAGCTACCATGAGACCACTTGGCTTACAAACATAAGACATCATAATATATTAAGTCAGCAAGGACAGAGTTGAAAAACTAACCAACCAACCATAAAAAGTATTAATGTAAAAAAATTTTAAAGCCCAGCACTTTTCTAATGTTCTTCAAACAGAGAAAGCAGCCTGGGTGGTGGGAAAAGCCCTAGCTAGAAGTCAGGGGTAGGTGTTCTTTAGCCCTGGCTGTCTCCTGCCTCTGTGATGTGACTTTGACAAATAACTTGCTCCCTCTAGGATCAGTTTCCTTAGCAAACAGGTGGTTGGGCTCTATAGTCTCCAAGTGCCTTTCAGCTAAAATATTTTATAATTTTAAGCCCCTCCTCATAAAAGAAATAACAATAACTAACACATCTTGAATGTTTACTATGTGCCAGGTTCTTTGCAGACATTATCAGGGTAAACTCTTACCACCACTCTTTTTTTTTTTAAAAGATTTATTTATTTTATTACATATCTCCCCTTCCCCCCGCTGCGGCGATGCGCCGAGAGTGGTCACTGCGCAGGTGCGGCTTTCCCCGCTTGTGGGCGGTCTCTGCGTCCATTCACAGCCGGCGCTTGCTTCAGTTTGCGGGTGGCTGGCTGCGCTCCATCCGCGGGCGACCTGCCCTGCCGTGGCGGCTCTTGTCCTGTCCGTGGCAGCTTCTTGCCCTGCCCACAGCGGCTCCGGCCCGCCCATGGCGGCTTGCCATTCTCAAGGCGGTCTGCCCGCTAGGAGAGGTCCCCGGGAATCGAACCCAGAGCCTCCCATGTGGTATGCCGGCGCCCTATCCACTGGGCTATCGAGCCGGCCCCCCCCCCCCACTCTTATTGATACTATTCCGATTTTACAGATGAGGAAACTAAGACACAGAGAGGCTAAGTAATTTGCTGAATGCCACACAACTGGCAAACAGGACTTCAACCTAGGCAGATGGTGTCCAGAGCCGTGCTCTCCAGTCCCAGCTACACTGCTTCCTAGAAGAGCCCAAGTGATGCCCCCCGAACCTTACCTCACTTATGAAAAAGATTCCCAGCTCTGCTACTCCACTTGTTCAGTCTGTTAAAGGAAGTAAAAGATGTGTTAAAGTCTTTGAAGTTGGTCAGTACAAGAAGTGACTGCTGTGCTGAAACATCAGGTACAGCTTACAGGCTTTGTTCACAGACTTTCAGTCTGTTACCCATAAAATACACCCCTTCCCCTTTTTTTCTTTATTATTATTATTATTTTTATTTTCTTTTTTTTAAGCCGGTAATAGAGATTGAACCCAGGACCTCATAGGGTTGCACCTGCTCCACATACCCATTTTTTTCTTTTCCTGCTTTTTTTGGTCTCCTCCCCGTTGGTGACGTGCCAAGTCAGTTTCACCGGTGAGTGGTGGCCTCGCCCACTCGCAGGCGGCCTGCCCCGCTTGCAGGCGGCTCTGCCCTGCCCATGGCGGCTTTTGCCCTGCCCACGGAAGCTTTTGCCTTCTCAAGCTGTCCGCCCACCCGGAGAGGCCCCGGGGACCGAACCCAGGGCCTCCCATGTGGTAAACTGGCACCCTATCCACTGGGCTATACAGCCGGCCCCCCACATACCCATTTTTAAAAATCTACAAACAGCATCAACCTGCTTTTTCACCAAAGGGATCCAATAGGGAAGGTTATTGGTTAGCTGAACCAGGTAGTCAGGCTCTCACTGAAACAACAGTATTTTGTAAATTGCAACTATTCAAACAGGGTTGAGAGTTTGTTTCCAAACACCTGAGAAGAAAGGTTTTGCTAACAAAGGCATGTTTTACCCAAGAGAACCCATTTCTTTAACCTTTTTTTTTTTTTTCTGTTTAAATCATTTATTTCAACACAGGTATTGTTTTAAATTGCAACTTGTTTTTTAACACATCCCATACCCCAAGAACAGGTTTGAGAACAAGTACATAAAAGGACTATTTGACAGAGTTTTAATGAAAGTGCTTAAGGCTTATTTGTTTCAGAAACAGAATTGCCAACCACAAAGAGCAATACATTCCCAAAGTTGCTTGGAAAGTAAACATTTATTTTTTAATTATTAAAAAAATATGAGCTCATGGGGAAAATTTGGAAAATATGAAAAAATAGAATCTTACATACCATCTAAGGTGTATGAATTTTGTTCTAAAGGTCAAGGGAAACCTTCAGGAATTTTTAATCATATCTGTACCACCTGATGGCAGTATGGAGTCTCAAATCCCTTTTGACTCCTTCAGATTCATTATGCAAACCAGCCTTTTGATGTGACATTCCTTCAACACCCTGACTCTTGGTTTATCCTCTGGCTCCAATTTCCACAGCCTATGAGTGACACCCTGTTCATGAATCCACCCAGGTTTCTAAGACATCAGGCCCCACCCTGGGCTCAAAGCCCTGCATCCCCTTGTCTGCAACAGTTGATCAGAGTGATTAAGATAGACCAGAAATTCTTTGAGCACAGAGACCTTTTTTTCCCCACTTTGACTCCTGAGGACTTATTCCAATTCTTCAAAACAGGCACTCAGTTAACATTTGTTGAATAAATGAAATGAAAGGAGGAATTAAAGTGACATATATAAGCATACGCCCTGAAAGTAGCTTGAAATTCTTAATATGTACCAATTATTGATGGCTATTATTAGACAGACAAAATACACCAGATTCAGGGAAGACAGCCTGGTTTGAGACACTGCTTCTCTTAAAGAGGCCAGCCCATTCACTTTAGGCTCGCTTCAGGCAACGTGACATCCCCCAGAGTCTGTGAAGTGGTACGGTTCCCTCACCAACTCTTATCTGGAACAGTTTTAGAAACTGAGTTCAGTGCTGAGCCATCATTTCCTGCTAACAAGCTCATCACTGAAAGTAGCAGTCTAGAGGCAACACATATTATCACTGTGCTAAAAAGGAGTTCTTTGCTGCACAGCGAGCAGCGCTTCCCAATCTTTTCCCTACTATGACATGGGAATGGCAGATGACGCTCAGATGCATGACACTCTCTGAGCTAGTAAACTAGGCATGCCAGCATAACACATATCAGAATGCAAGTGAGAGGCTGACATGATGGATAACTGTGAATCTGTTTTAATTAATTTTTTAAAAAGTAAAAGGTACAAGCTCCAAACTCTTAACCATCCTTTCACCAACTTGGGGAACTTTCCAGTTAAGGGCCAACAGCTATGTACATAAATATATTTACAAGTCTTCTAGGCTCCAAACAACTACACAAAGAAAAGTTAAAAGGCCATGGATGGATGTATATATAATAAGAACAAGGAGGGTTCCTGTGTATTTTAATTTCAAATTAGATATTAGATGGTTGGAGCAGATCCACCAAGGCAGGCCCCTCATATGTAGAATGCTGTGTGTCTTGTGAGTGAATGCAAGCAATTGGATTTTCATTATCAATAAAGTATTTCCCAAGTTTTGGAAAATATTGAGCTCTGAAATTAAGATTGTGGGTTGAATTACTGTTAAAACCAACAATTACCCGAGGCCAGTCTTTCTACCACTGGCACATATCATATCTCTTGAAAAATATTACTCTGATGTAAGAGCCCATCTATTATACATCAAGAGGAGAAGCAGACACCATACCTGGGGTTTTTCTTTAAGAAAGTCAGGTAGTTGAAACTCTCCTTTATAGACCTGGAAAAACAAAGCAGGGGTGAGTTTAAGGAAACAGGTACTGTCATCATCACTTCAAGTTTGCAGTGCCTGACAATGGGTGGGTTTACTGCTTCATCCTTGGTGCCTTTAGGAGAGGAGGGAAGCCTGTCAGTCCAAGAGCAGCCAGGGCAGGAGTGAAATCCCAATTCACTGATTCCGTCCTGCTCCACATTTGCCCGAGTATTCCCAAATGTGGACTGCCTGGAAGAGGGCCTAGAATTTCTAAGTTCCAATCATATTAGCCAAGAGAGAAAGCAAGCCCTATCTAGGCAATCCCTCTCAAGCAATCAAATTCACACTATTTAGGAACAGGCCTTCCTGGTTTCCTTCTGAATGTGCTAACGTTATAACCCTGGATTTAATCCAACTTTACTTTTCTCAATTTATCTAATATTCCCACAACTATTTGCATATTGGATAATTCTTAAAACTAAAAAATTTACTCTTGTCAGTATATTAAAAACAACTATATTTCTAATATCAGTAATAAATAATTAGGAAATTTTTTAAAAAGATAAAACCATTTATAACAACATCCAAAAAAACATCAACTATCTAAGAATAAATCTAATAAAAGATGTGTAAGACCTTTTCACAGAAAACTATAAGCATTATTGAAAGGAATTAAAGAAGACCTAGATAAATAAGGAGACATACCACTTTCAGGGACTGGAAGATTCAATATAGTAAAGTGTCTATTCTCATTAAAGTATTCCTAATCAAAATTCTAACAGGGATTTTTTGGTGGGAGAGGAAATGGGGATAATTTTAAGTGAATTGTAAAAGTTATATGGAAATACAAAGGGCCAAGTATAGTCAAGGTAATCAAGAACAAAGTGGGAGGATTTATTCCACTAGATATTAAGACTTATTACACAGTTACAGCAATTAAGACAGTAAGGTACTGGCACAAGGATAGACAAATATATTTAGGAAACAGAATGAAGTGTCCAGATATGGACCCTCATATCTATGGATACCTGGTTTATAACAAAGGTGGCATTGTAGAGCAATCAAGAAAGGATGACCTTTTTAATATATGGTTCTGGGTCAACTGTATATCAATATGAACAAAAATGAAACTTGATTTCTACCTCACACTAATTCCACAGGAATTATAGATCTAAGGCCAAATAATAAGGTTGCTAAAAAAGAACAGAAAATCTTTGTAACGTTGGGGTAGGGGAAGATTTATTTAAACAAGGTGCAAGAAGCACTAGCCATAAGGAAAATATTAATAAATTGGATTATATTAAAAAATAGAACATTAATTCATCAAAAGAGCCATTAAGAGTTAAAAAGCAAAGAAGAAACTGGGAAAAGATACTTGCCACATTGTAATGGTTTGGCAGTTTTATGTAATTATGAATTCCAAAAATATAAATTGGATCATGCTTGTAAACTGATCTGTTCATTGGGGCATGATTAGGTTATGATTAGGGCGTTAACTGCCACATCAGTGGGATGTTGAGCCCCACCCCTCGGTGGCCGTGGTCTCAAGTATAAAAGGCTAGACAAAAGGCAGCAGAGATTAGAAAAACAGATTTGAGAAGCAGCTCTAATGTTGGAAAGGAGCGCTCCAGGAGAAGTGAGCCGTTCGCCCGATAGTCTACAGCTGGCCTTGTGGAGAGACACAAAGCGTAGAGAGCCTCATGGTCTACAGCTGAACTTATGGAGGAAACAGAAGCTAAGCCCGGAGAGAAACGCAGCCCCAGGAACAGAGGAACCCAGAAGCCTGAACACTGGGACGTCGGCAGCTGTCTTGCTCCAACACGTGGACTTTGGTATGAGAAGAAACTTATGCTTTGTGGCCTGGTAACTGTAAGCTTCTACTCCAAATAAATACCCTTTATAAAGACCGACCAATTTTTGGTATATTTCAAAAGGCACCCCTGTGGCTGACTAATACACACATATATAATATTTAAAAAGGGCTCATATTCACAATTTTTTTTCCTTTTTTCTTTTTTTATTACAGAAGTTGAGTTTACAAAACAATCATGCACAACATACAGGATTCCCACACACCACCCTACCATCAACACCTTGCATTGGTGTGGAACATTTGCTACAACTGATGATAGCACTTTTTAAAATAACTCTATTATTTTTTAAACAGTAGCTAACTTTGCTACAATTGATGAAATATTATTAAAATAGTTTCATCTATACCGGGGGCCAGAGATTGAACCTCATACCTTGTATGTGGGAAGCCAGAGCTCAACCACTGAGCCACATCAGCTTCCCTGAGTTGGTTTTTTGTTTTTTTGTGGGGTTTTTTTTTTTTTGCTTTGGCTGTATTTTCTTTTAATGTATATATTTTTATTTTTTAAAAAGATACTTAGATTACATAAATGCCACACGAAAAACATAGGGATTCCCATATGCCCCACTCCTCACACCTCCCACACCCTCCCACATAAACAACATCCTTCATTAGTGTGGCACACTCATTGCAATTGATAAACGCATCCTGGGGCAATGCCACTGAGCATGGACTATAGGTCACATTGTAGTCCACACTCTATACCACACAATTCTGCAGGTTATGGGAAGGTATATAATGGCCTATATCTGTCATTGCAGTGTCATTCAAGATGACTCCCAAGCCCTGAAAAAGCCCCCATATTACACCTGTTTTTCCCTCTCCCTGCCCAGATCCTCCAGTGGCCACTGTCTCCACATCAATGTCGTAATTTCTTCCATTGCTAGAATCACATTGAGTCTATAGTAGAATACCAGTAAGTCCACTCTAGTCCATAGTTCATGCCCCAATCCTGAGGATTCTGGGATGGTGATGCCCACGCCACCTCTGATTAAGAGGGGGCTTTAATCCCATACAGCTGATGGATGGGACTCTCTTGCTTACAGTTGTAGGCTCTCTTGTTTCCTTGGTATGGTGGTTGTCAATCCTCACCTCCTTGTTAGTTGTCCTGGGTGAGTCCAATTAACTGGAGAGTAGGTGTTGCAACTCCGCTGAGGCTCAGGGCCCAGCTGGCTCATGAACAGCCCAAAGATTCAAATCTCTTGGACATACACGTACCAACTCCAGGAACAAGTATAGGTCCAAATAGAAGGGACAGATGAGCCATGTGTAGGGAAGCCACAACTGAGTCCAACTCTGTCACACTCAGGAGCACAAACTCCAAAGTAGGGCCCACTGGTAAGGCACCAGTCTCCAGGACTATCCGCCCTGACCTTAGGACCTGGGTGTCTCCAGTGCCTT
>PVKH010026887.1:0-13123 GCA_004027955.1 Chaetophractus vellerosus
TTAACTGAGCAATGCATTGCTAGGGAGTACATGGGCTGAACATGGATACAGTCAACCATATCATTGGAAGTCAAGATTGGAAATATAATTACATAGGAGGATTGTAGGAAGCTATTTTGTATGAGCTTTTTTCCTTTTGGTGTTTTGTATGTCCTGGGACTGCACACAAAACTTGGAAGGAGTGGGGCTGCTACTCCATCAGGGCTTGAGGACAAGAATCAAGCCACAGTTGCCTTTGAGAATTTGATATCCAATGGAGTTTGCCCTGCTGGGGTTTGGACTTGTTTGGACCTGTGATCCCTGTATTCATTCCATTTTCTCCCTTCTGTAAAGGGAATGTCTATCTTATGCCTGCTCAACCTTGTATGTTAGAAGCAGATGGTTTTGGAGTTTCACAGGTCCATAAGAGGAATTTTGTCTGAGGAAGGACCACACCCATTTTGATTTTGATGAGATTTTATTCTTACCAATGTTCTAAAATGGTTAATGTTTTTGGAAAATTGTAATGGTATTAATGTATTTTGTACCCTGGTCATGTGTGTGTTAACCCATTTGTAAATAGGACCGTTTAAGATGTTATTAACTAACATGTGCCTGAACTGAATGATGGTGAGCTTTAACCCAATATGGATGAAGTCCTTATAACACAGGAAATTGGAAAATGACAGAAGTCACAGAATCAGCCTATCACTGGAAGTTAAAGGCACCTGGAAGAAGGAAAAGGTGCAATTTTGTGCATTGCCATTTCAAAGAAAAGTCAACTAACCTCAAACATTGATACAGAAGATACAGATCCTGGGAGGAAGCAACACTTCTAGATTCTGAAACTATGAGCTAATAAATTCATGTTGTTCAGTAAACCCATTGTCTGGTATTTGTTTCAGCAGCTGAAGAATTATCCATTTGTTTCTGAATCAGGTGAAATTTGCACACAATTTGAACTAGAGCTCTATGAAGCTATAACTATAGCTTATGTTCATATCCATAGCTTATTACTGGAATCAACTTATTAGACACTTCCTCAGAAGTATCCTTAGAGTAGAAGCTATGAGAACCATGAAACTCTCAAATCTTCATAAATCATTCAATGAAAGCTCCATACCACTGTAATTGCAAAACAAAAATAAAATATTTTTGGCAATTATTAATATTTGGGGTATTTTTTATCCATCTTCTCATTCTGTACTTTCTTGCACTTTGGTAATTTCTGTTCTTCTCCTACTTAAGATCCGATTCTTTCCTTCTCTTTTTCTGCCTTCATGATTAGATAAAACTCCTTGTTATTATTATTTTAACCAGTCATTCACATTAGGAGCTTTGTTTCCATGGTGCTGTGTGAATATTTTCTGCATCATATTTTGCATGCACATCTTGAAAAAATGTGTCATAAAGCTTAATATATAATAATGATTAAGAGCATAGGATCTGAATAAGATAGTCCTGAGTTTACATCTAGTATTGTCACTTACAATGTGAACTTGAGTAAAATGATGAAATTGAAATTTCAGTTAAAGGAGAATGTTAGAAGTATTATTAGAATCAAATAATAATCTTTGTAAAAATCTTAGTACCATTCAATATTAATACATGTTAAAAATCATAATTTTTATCACTGGAATATCTGAAATTATAATGGAACAGCATATTGAACTAATTTGTTGAGATTTAAAGGTAATGATCCATAATTTATTTGGCCCTGATATGAAAAATGTGCTCTGATTGATTGAAATGATAGGAATATTCAGAGGTTGGAATGGGCCCAACCTCCATGGCCCTACTTAATTTCTTTGTTCTGGTTTTCTGATCTCTATAAGGCTTACACTCCCAAGGTATTGGAGATTACATCATCCAAATATTCCTTTGATTTTATCCTCACAAGTCCTGTTTGAAAGTCAAAGAATCACTTTACTTTGAATCTGACGTTAACAAAACAGTCATCCAAAATATGAGCAGAGTTAAAATAAAGGGCTGTATTTATTCAGAAGAGATATTATAGCAGGGTGTTTAAGAGCAGATTCTGGTGTTAGGTTTAGGGTTTGATTATGACCAGGGCAAATTATTTAACCGTTCTATGCTAAATTTACATTTGTATGGTGGTAGGAATACTTCTGCTAATATATGTTAAGTGTGTATAATAGTCCCTGGCACAAAGTTAATGCTATATAAGTGGTTTTATTTTTTTCCATTTTATTCAGCCTTTTTATTCCAATTAAGCAACAAATACACATTTTCATTGAATATCATCTTTTTTGCATATAATACCGTCCTTCTATCTGAGTTTATTTTCCTTCTTTCTTACATACAGACTGTAAAAACTCTAATTACAGTATTTTGGCAGTAAACTCAGTTTTATTTTTATGAAATATTTTTATTTCCTATTTTTAAAATTTTTAATCATTTTTTTTCAGGATACATTGATTATATAATTGTTACACAGAAATTTTAGGGGTACCCATATGCCCCACCTCCCACACCTCCCACAACCTCCCACATATACAGTGTGGCACATCACCTGCAATAGATATACACATACTGGGACTCTGCCACATAGCATGGACCACTGTTCAGACTGTAGACCACACTATCTCACATACAGTTTGACATGATACATGATGAAACAAATTGGCCTATATCCTCCATTGTGACATCACCCAGGACAATTCCCAAGCCCCAAAAGAGCCCCCATATTACAACTGCCCTTCCCTCTCCCTGCCCCCAAAGCACCAGTGGCCACTGGCTCCAATAATTTTGAAATTTATTCCATTGTGTGAATCACAAGTCTATAACAGGACACCAGCAAGACCACTCTAGTCCATATCTCTTCCCCCAGTCCTGAGGGTTCTGGGATGGTGATGTCCACTCCACCATCAAGTGAGAGGGGGCCTATATCCCATGGATATGATGGAAGAGATTACCCTCCTGCAGCTGCAGAATCTCTCCATTCCATAGGAGATCCATTGCCTATAATCATCTCCACACTAGGTGTCCTGGGTGAGTCCATTGAGTTGTAGAGTAGGAGTTGCAGGTCCACCGAGCCTCTGGAACCAGCTGGCACATGCACAGCCCATGTTCTCTGGTCTCTGTAAGTACACCTAAAACTCTGGCATTACATATAGGTTTGAATAGAAGAGACAAATGGACCATGTGGAATGAAGGTATATTTCAGTCAGACACTGTCACACTCAGGAGCAAGGATTCCAAAGTAGGTCCCACTGGTAAGGCACAAAACTCTGGGTCTATCTGCTCTGATATAGAACCTGGATGTCTCCAAAGCCCTCAGGAAGACCTCTGTTTGGGATGATATCCATATTGGAAGTCTAAGATGTCCTACTGTGATCTGCATAAGTGTTACCTCTGTGTTGACCTCCCGACACACTTTGAAATCTCTTAGCTCTATGAACTCATTTGTCTTTACCATTTCCCCCTTTTATTCAAAATACTTTTCCAGTCATACTGCCCTTTGGAATTTGTTAGTAATCCCTCTTTGCCAGGGAGGTTTATCCATGGGAGTCATGTCCCAGGCTGGGAGGAAGGTAATGCATTTATATGCTGAGTTTGGCTTAGAGAGAGGCCACATTTGAGCAACAAGGTGGTCCTCAAGAGGCAATTTTTAGGCAACCCATAACACTAGGCTGTTTAATTTCAAGAGAAAAGACTCATAAGACTATTCTTCAGTAACAAGGGTCCATCAATGGATCATCCTCCTTTGCCAGGCACTGTCCCTGCACTTGGGGGGCTGTTGCTACTCTCCTGGAGAATATGGCAGAGATCTCCAGGATGGGAATTCAGTGTTCTCCTATTTATTGAGTAATTCTTCACCCAGTGACCATGCCATATGAGCATTTGAACAGTTATGCCTACCTTTTATGGATTATCAGGTGGACTTCCTCCCATGCACCCCCTAACCTGACACCCCCACCAATGGTTCTCTCCCTGTTGTGACCCTTCTGTGATTCATAGCCTCTTCAAAGGTGAAGTCATAACAATAGCCAATTGTAATGAATAGGAAAATGAAATAATAATGATATTTAAATGGAAGAGTTAACATATATGAGAACTTAAAAATAAAAAAAATATTTTTAAATAGGAAAAATAAAATAAAATATTAATAAAGGATTGAGTTGTTCAAAAATGTGAAAAAGTAATATTATATATATATATATATATATATGTAATTTTTTTCCATTTTCCTCATTCTTTTTAAGCTACCTTTCAGACCCTAGTTCTCAGGGACTGCTCAATTTCCTATATTCATATCAATGAAGCCGTGTACATTTCATCCTTCAATGCCTGGCTTGCTTCACTCAACATAATGTCTTCAAGATTCATCCATGTTATCCCATGTGTTTGTACTTTATTCCTTCCTACTCCTGAGTAATATTCCATTGTATGTATGTACCACATTTTGCTTATCCATTCATCTGTTGATGGGCACCTGGGTTGACTCTAAATTTTGGTAAAAGTGAGCAATGCCACTATGAACATTGGTGAACATATATCTGTTCGTGACTTTGCTTTCAATTCTTCTGGGTATCCAGCAGGGGAATCATTGGATCATATGGAAGATCTATATTCAGCTTTTTTGAGGAACCACCAAACTGTCCTCCATAGTGGCTGGAACAGTCCACAATCCCACCAGCAGTGGATGAGGGTTCACATTCCTCCAGATCCTCTCCAACTTTTATAATCTGCAGTTTTTTAAATAGCTACCATTCTAATGGGTGTAAGATGGTATCTCATTGTAGTTTTGATTTGCATTTCTCTTATAGCTAGAGATGTCAAGATTTTTTCATGTGCTTTTTAGCCATTTGTAATTCTTCCTTGGAGAACTGTCTTTTCAGGTCACTTGCCCATTTTTTAAATGGGTTGTTAATCTTTTTATTTTTGAGGTGTAGGATCTCTTTATATATGCAGGATATTAGGCTACTATCAGATATATGGTTGCCAAATATTTTCTCCTATTGGGTAGGCTGCCTTTTTATTTTCTTGATAAAATCCTTTGAGGTACACAAGATTTTAATTTTGAGGAGATCCCATTTATTTATTTTTTCTTTTGCAGCTCATGCTTTGGGTGTGAAGTCCATGAAACCATTTCCTATTACAAGGACCAATAGATTCTTCCCTATATTATACTCCAAGGTTTTTATGATCTTGGCTCTTATATTTAGATCTTTGATCCCCCGAGTTAATTTCCGTATATGGTGTGAGATGGTATTCCTCTCTCATTCTTTTGCATATGGATATCCAGTTCTCCATGCACCACTTATTGAAGAGGATATTCTCTCCCAAATGATTGGGTTGGTGGCCTTGTCAAATATCAGGTGACATTATATGTGAGAATTTATATCAGAACTCTCGGTTAGGTTCCACAGTTCTATCCTTGTACCAATACCATGTGGTTTTCAGCTCTGCAACATTGTATTGTTTTGAAGTCAGGTAGTGTGATACCTCCAACATCACTTTTCTTTTTCAATATGTCTTTGGCAATTAGGGACCTCTTACCTTTCCAAATAAATTTTGAAGTTAGTTTTTCCAATTCCTTAAAATATACAGTGTTAATTTTTATTGGCATTGCATTAAATCTGTAGATTAGTTTTGGTAGGATACACATCTTGATGATATTTAGTATTCTTATCCATGAACAGGGAATATTCTTCCATGTATTTAAGTCTTCTTTGATTTCCTTTAACAGTGTTATGCCATTTTCTGCATACAAGTCATTTACATCTTTAGTTAAATTTGTTCCTAGTTATTTGATTCTTTTTGTTACTCTTGAAAATGGTATTTTTTTCTTGATTTCCTCCTCAGATTGCTCATTGCTGGTGTACAAAAATTCTACTGATTTTTTAGCATTGATCTTATAGCCTGCAAAATCACTGAACTCCTTTATCAGTTTTAGCTGCTTTGTTGTAGATTTCTCTTGGCTTTCTACATATGGGATAATGTAATCTGCAAAATAATGACATTTTTACTTCTTCCTTTCCAATTTGGATGCCTTTTATATCCTTTTCTTGACTCAGTGCTTGAGAAAGTACTTCTAGTACAATGTTAAATAAGAGTGCTGATAGTGAGCATCCTTGTCTTTTCCTGATCCCAGAGGGAAGGCTCTTGGGATTTCCCCATTGAAGATGATGTTGGCTTTGGGTTTTTCATATATACCTTTTATCATGTTCAGAAAGTTTCCTTGTATTCCTATCTTTTGCTGTGTTTTTACTAGGAAAGGATGCTGTATTTTGTCGAATGCTTTTTCTACATCTATAGAGATGATCATGTGACTTTTTCATTTCAATTGGTTTATGTGGTGTATTACATTGATTTATTTTCTTATGTTGAACCATCCTATCATACCCGGGATGAAACCCACTTTGTCATGGTGTTTAATAATTATGATATGTTGTTGAATGCAATTAGCAAGTATTTTGTTGAGGATTTTAGCATTTAGCTTCATTAGAGGAATTGGTCTCTAAATTTTCTTTCTTGTGGTATCTTTGTGTGGCTTTGGTATTAGGGTAATGCTGGCATCATAGAATGAGTTAGGCAAGGTTCTTTCTATTTCTATTTTTTGAAAGAGCTGAACCAGCATTGATGTTAATTCTTTCCAGAATATTTTGCAGAATTAATCTGTGAAGCCGTCTGGTCATGGGCTCCACTTTGTTGGGAGGTTTTTAATGAGTGAGTCTATCTCTTTACTTTTTTTTCACATTCTAACATTTTTATTTATTTATTTATATATCTATATACATTTTTAGGATATATTGATTACATAAATGTTACACAGAGATTCCAGGAGTACCCATATACCACCCCCTCACCCCTCCCACAAACCCCCACATGCACATCCCTAAGTGTGGCATAACTCCTCTGATAGATACACACATTTTGGGGCTTTGCCATCAGACATAGATCACAGTTCAGGCCATAGACAACCCTCTCTTCCTTACAGTTCCTGAATGATACATGATCATTCAAACTGGCCTACATCCTCCATTGCAGCATCATCCATGACAATTCCCAGGTCCCCCCCCAAAAAAAAACCCGCATTTCAATTGCTCTTCCCTCACCCTGATCCCAAAGTGTCCAATGACCCTGGCTCCACATAATTTTGCAATTTCTTGCATTGCATGCTTCATAAGTCTATATCAGGACTCCAACAAATCCATTCTAGTCCATAGTTGTTCCCCCAATCTCAAGAAGTCTGGAATGGTGATGTCCCCTCCACAATGAAGGGATTATCCTGCCTGCAGCTGCAGGTTCTCTGGATTGCCCTACATAGCCGTCTTCCATC
Organism: Chaetophractus vellerosus; assembly: GCA_004027955.1. Taxonomy (NCBI): domain Eukaryota; kingdom Metazoa; phylum Chordata; class Mammalia; order Cingulata; family Chlamyphoridae; genus Chaetophractus; species Chaetophractus vellerosus. The sequence continues at coordinate 7,286 of PVKH010026887.1, forward strand.
GTCAACTCCCGACTAGGTGTCCTGGTTGAGTCCATTGAGTTGTAGCGTAGGAGTTGCAGGTCCACGGAGTTTTGGACCCGGTTGGCTTATGGTCAGCCTGTAGTCTCCGTTCTATGGAAGTACACCTAAAACTCTGGCATCAAATATAGGTTTGAATAGAAGAGACATTTGGACCATGTGCAGTGTAGTCATATTTTGGTCAGTTTCTATCACTCTCAGGAGCAAGTATTCCATGTTAGGGCCCACTAGTAAGGCACCAAACTCTGGGATTATCTGCCATTGTATAGGGCCTGGATATCTCCAAAGTCCTCTGGTGGCCCTCTGTTTGGGGTGATTTCCAATATCCCTTTACTTTTAATTGGACTGTTGAGTTCATCACTTTGTTCTTTCATCAGTGTATGCTGCTTTAGAGTTTTCTAGGAACTTGTCCATTTCCTCTAAATTATCATTCTTGTTAGCATATAATTTTTCAAAGTATCCTCTTATGATACTCTTTATTTCGGTGGGGTCAGGAATGATATCCCTTTCTTCATTCCTTATTTTTTGTATTTGCATCCACTCTCTCTTTTTCTTTGTTAATCTGGCTAAAGGTTTGTCAATTTTATTGATCTTCTCAAAGAACCAGATTTTGGTTTTGTATATTTTTTCTAGTGTTTCTTATTTTCTATTTCATTTAGCTCTGCTTTAATCTTTGCTATTTCTTTCTCTCTACTTCCTTTGTGGTTAGTTTGTTGTTGTTTTTCCAAGCCTTCCATGTATGCAGTTAATACTTCAATTTTAGCTTTTTCTTCTTTTATAATATATGTATCTAGAGCTATAAATTTCCCTTTCAGTATTGCTTTAGCTGCATCCCATAGGTTTTGATATTTTGTGTTGTCATTTTCTTTAGATTTCAGGTAGTTAGTGATTTCCTTTGAGATTTCAACCTTGACCCACTATTTGTCCAAGAGTATGTTTTTTTTAAATTTCCATATATTCATGCCTATTCTAGTTCTCTGGCCATTTTTGATTTCCAATTTCATTACATTGTGGTCAGAGAAATTACTTTGTATAATCTCAATCATTCTGAACTCATTGAGAGTTGTTCTGTGGCCTAGCATGTGGTCTATCATGGAGTATGATCCATGTGCGCTTGAGAAGAATGGATATCCCACTGTATTAGGATGCAGCATTCTGTATATACCTATTAGGTCCAGATCTTCTAATGTATTATTCAGGGTCTTTGTTTCTTTACTAATTCCCTGTCTAGATGTTCTGTCTAATTGAGATAATTGTGTATTAAAATCCCCTATCATAATTGTAAAGGCATTTATTTCTCCACTCATTTTTTCCAGTGTTAGTCTCATGTATTTTGAGGTATGCTGATTAGGTGCATAAATGTTTATGATTGTTCTCTTTTCTTGAGTGATTATCCCTTTTACTACTATATAGTGTCCATCTTTGTCTGTTATGATTATTTTGCATTAAGTCTATTTTGTCCAACATTGGGATAGCCCCTCCTGCCATTTTTTGTTTGTTATTTGCTTGTAAAATTTTTTTCCACCCATTCACTTTCAGCCTTCTTGAATCTCTCAGTCTATGGTGGGTCTCTCATGGACAACATATAGTTGGTTCATATTTCTTTATCCATTCTGCCAATCTGTGTCTCTTGACTGGTGAGTATAATCCATAAACATTCAGTGTTATTACTCCCAATGAATTTCTCACATCTGCCATATTTTCTTTCAGTTCATATATGTCTTAGGTAGTTTTTGTTTCTCTTTATGTCTTTTTAGTTGTTCTTATACTTTCCTCCAACTCTCTCTATCCTGTATTTTCCTTTCAACCTTTAGAGCTTCTTTTAGTATTTCTTGAAGTGCAGGTTTCTTATTGGCATATTCCCTTAATTTCTATTTATCTGTGAATATTTTGAACTCTCCATCATTTTTGAATGCCAACTTTGCTGGATACAGAATTCATGGCTGGAAATTTTTTTCTTTCAGTGCCTTGACTATGTTATACCACTCTCTTCTTGACTCCATGGTTTCAGCTGAGAAATCAGCACTCTATCTTATTGTGCTTCCCTTGTATTTAATGGTTCTCTTTTCTCTTGCTGCCTTGAGCATTTTCTCTTTGTCTTGTGTATTGGACATTTTGACAAGAGTATGTCTTGGAGTTGGTCTGTTGAGTTTTATACTGTTTGAGGTGTGCTGTGCTTCCTGGATATGTAGATTTTTCTCCCTCACTAGGTTTAGGAAGTATTCAGCCATTATTCCCTTCAAAACTCCTTCTGTTCCCTTTCCCTTCTCTTCTCCTTCTGGGATGCCTATAATGCATATGATTGTATGTTTTGTGTTATCAGTTAAATCCCTGAGACCTTGCTGGATTTTTTCTATCTTTTTTCTATCTGTTCTACTATCTTTTTTATTTCAGCTGTATGGTCTTCCACATTACTAATTCTTTCTTCCATCTGATCAAATCTTTTGTTATGTGAGTCCATCATCTTTTTGATTTCTTGGATTGTGCTATTCATCAACATCATATCTGTTATCTTTTTATGTATGTTTACAATTTCTTCAGTATGTGCTCCCAGTGTCTTCTTAATATTCTTAATCTTGTCCTTCACTTCATTAAGTTTGTCCTGATATTTGTTTGGACAGCTTTGATTAGTTGTTCTATGTTTTGCAACTCTTCCTGGTTTTTGGCTTGTTCTTTGGAATGGTCCATGTCTTTAAGTTTCTCATTATCCCTTGTAATATTTTGCTGCCTCTGGTCATCATTTTATCTTGATGGGTTTATTCAGTTGATTAGCTTCTCTCTCTGCTCTATAGTTTTATTTAGCTTGCAGTTCTATGTATGTGTTAAGTTTTCTCTTTGATAGTTTCTTCCTCTTCTTGTATTTCCTTTCTTTTTTCTATGTTCCCTTGAAGGAAAAAGATTAGGTACTGAGTAATCAAAAGGGGTAGGAAATGAAAAGGGATAATAATACTATTTATAAAAGTTAGAAGAAGAACTGTATCAAACTTAGTAAATTGAATATTTAACTCATATAAGCAGTGTAGAGTAATAGTGGAAAAAATTGGGATGGCTACAATGGAATGGGGAATCAAATAGAGAAAAATAAATAGAATATTTTATAAGGCCAGAATGATTATGAGAGAAAAAATTAATATAGAAAAGGCTGAAAGAAAAAAACTAATAAAACAGAAAGAAAAGAGAACAGGATAGACAAGATAGAAGTTGACAATTGTGAAGTTGAATGCAAATGAAACAAGGTGGAATGTAAGAACCAAAACAGAAGGCTGAATGTAGAAAGATGAAGGAAGGATAAGAGATAGCATCGGTACACCCAGTCACTATACACAGAGAATGGAAAGACATGGAAGAAGAAGTCCAGAAATGAATAAAATGATAGCAGCACCTAATTTTTTAAAAAATCAAAAAAGAGTGGAGAGTAGAGGGAGGAAAAGCAACAAACCAACAAACACAGAAGAACCAGGGAAGCACACAGGCATGCAGTCAGACAAAGGTAAGGAAGAACAGGGTTCCTTTTGGACCCTTGTGGAGCCTCTCAGTCTGCGTTCATTACTCAATTACCCTCAGGCCTTCTCTCTGCAGTCTTTGAGGCAGAATTTAGTGATTAAAGCAAGTCAAATTGTTTCTCTCTCTCTCTCTCTCTCTCTCTCTCTCTCTCTCTCTCTCTCTCTCTCTCTCTCTCTTTTATGAAATAAGGGTCTTTAAATAACACCTCTTCTGGACTACCCCCTCCTGTGAGGGGACCCCAGATAGGCGCGTGGAGACTTAACCTATACCTCCCACTGCCTGACCCCCACCCAGGAGAGCTGAGACTGTGTTACTCAGCACGGAGATGTAAAATTTCTGGCTCTGTCCCTTCCTGAGCCTAGCCTCTGTGTCACAGTTAGGTAAATTAGCCATGCTCCACAGATTGACCTCTCCCCTCAGCCCAGCACCACTTCCAGCTGGCTAATTCACTCCTAAAAACTGCTGGGATATCCTGGTGATCAAACCCACAGAAAGGAAACCCCTCTCCACCCTTTGCCTGTACCTTCCCACTCTCAGAGTTTATTCACCCCCTCAGCAGACTACTGATTTGAACTTGAGCTGCCCAGCACCCCCCACACACAGAGAACAAGGTTTAACTGTCTGTGTTTCATGCTGTGGAATAAAGAACTCATGATTTTATGTAGAACAGTCCACCTCACCATCCAGTTCCCTCCAGACTGATGCACCCAAGATCTCTGTCCCCCAGGCTCCTAGAAAAGACTACCTGGGTAGGCTCCCATCCCAAATCAGCTGTCCTTTGCTTGAGAGTCAGTGAGTGGTCCCCTAAACTGACACCATCTTGCCTTATAAGTGGTTTTAAAATGGAATATATATTGACCAGCGTTGATCCAGCTTACACTTTGGGCAGATTATGACTGATATCTCTTCTAGGAAAGAAAGAAGCCACATTCTATCTGAGTCAGGACTTCTATGGGTCTTGCCCTGGCCTCAATTCTTTGTCATATAGCTTTCTTTATGAATGTCATGAAAGGACACTATTGACCTTTAGGGACATTATTTGGTCTCTGAAAGTCCTATAGACAGCAATGTTTCTGATGCTGTGGAAAGACTTTGTGCTCTAGTGTTAAAAGCACAGTGATTGAAATCTGTCTTATCACTTTATGTAACACTGAATATATTTCATAATCTCCAAAATCATATTTTAATTGTAGTTCATAAGTAAAATGATAAAATAGTATATACATCCTAGGGCTATATTAAGCAATGGATGAAATAAAATCTGCAAAGTATCCAAATGAGAGTCTGGTACTCAGTAGGTGTTTAATAACTATCACTCTTTGTTATCTCCCTCACTTCTTCATCAGTCTCATTTCCATCTGACTTTTAAAAAAGCTATGACTTATATTTGTCATTCAATTGAATGAAGATATAGTGTCTTAATTTTTTAAGCTGATATGAAAAATATCACACACTGGTTAGATTAAACAACAAGAATATTGGATCAATTTTAGATACTGGAAGCCCAACATCAATGTGTCAGGAAGACATGTTTTCTCTCAGTCTGTAGCCTTCTGGTGCTGGGTTTTAGTCAATTCTTGGGGTTTCTTGGCTAATAAATGCATCACACCAATTTCTACTTCTGTTTTCATATGGGAATCTCTTCCTCCTCTGGCTTTTTCTAAATTCTGATTTCTATTTTAGTGTCCAAATTTCTTCTTTTATAAGAACCTCAACAATTTCAATTAAAACCTGCACTCTTTCATTTTAGCCACACCTCAACTAATAATATCATCCTCAATGGTCCTATTTATAAATGGTTTCACACCCACAGTCCTGCTCTTAGGATTTGAACATGACTTTTGTGGGTGACATGATCAATCCTCAACATTATCTTAGGAGGCTATGAAGAATACTCAGAATATTGAGAGTAATCCACCCCAAAAAAATAATGCAGGATGGATGAGATTAACTCTCTGAAAAAGTCACCTTACAGGTTTAAATGTGTCCTAAGTGAAAACCAAATAAGAAAGACCACAAAATTTAGTGACCTTTTTGTGACATATAAAGCAATAGGATAATTGGAGAGAAAATTATCATTTATTGAATACAATGCAACCTACAGCAAAGGAACCCACAGGGAAAAAAAAGCTTAATAATTATTTCCTGAGTAAATGGTCATTATATCCATGTAACCTCCTTAAGAGTAACTGCTTTTGTAAAAATGGACCCTTGTTAGCTAGAATGCTTCTGAAATTGTTTATATTCCAACCTTGGTTTTAACTGAAATGGAAAACAGATTATTTTTGGAATATAAACCAGGGTTCTTAGTGAAGA
>PVKH010026888.1:0-13122 GCA_004027955.1 Chaetophractus vellerosus
TAATCCCTTCCATGGTGGAGGGGACATTACCATTCCAGGCTTCTCAAGATTGGGGGAACAACTATGGACTAGAATGGACTTGTTGGAGTCCTGATATAGACTTATGATGTATGCAATGCAAGAAATTGCAAAATTATGTGGAGCCAGGGTCATTGGACACTTTGGGAGCAGGGTGAGGGAAGAGCAATTGTAATGCAGGTTTTTTTTGTTTGTTTGTTTGTGTTTTTTTTTGGGGGGTGGGACCTGGGAATTGTCATGGATGATGCTGCAATGGAGGATGTAGGCCAGTTTGTATGATCATGTATCATTCAGGAACTGTAAAGAAGAGAGGGTTGTCTATGGCCTGAATTGTGATCTATGTCTGATGGCAAAGCCCCAAAATGTGTGTAACTATCAGAGGCGTTATGCTACACGTAGGGATGTGCATTTGGGGTTTTAAGGAGGGGTGGGGGGTGGCATATGGGTACTCCTGGAATCTCTGTGTAACATTTGTGTAATCAATGTATCTTAGAAATGTATATAGATATATAAAAAATAAATAAAAAATTAATTAGAAAAAAGAATTTGGTTAAAAAAAACAATCTTATATATGCAATATCACACATATTTGTGTTTTTAATTTTTTTATTAATTTTTATTTTTTATTTTTTATTTCTTAAAAGATACTTAGAATACATAAATGTTACTCAAAAAAAAAGGATTCCCATATGCCTTACTGGCCACAACTACCACACCCTCCCGTTTAAACAAGATCCATCATTAGTATGGCAAATTCACTGCAATTGATAAACAGATCCTGGGGCATTGCCACTGAGCATGGGCCATAGTTGACTTTGTAGTTCACACTCTCTCCCATACAAATATGTAGGTTATAGGAACATATATCTGTCATTTCAAAATCATTCAGGATGATTTACATGTCCTGAAAAAGCCCATGTATTATACTTGTTTCTCTCTCAGCCCCTAGAGCCTCCAGTGACCACTGCCTCCACATTCATGTTGAAATTTCTTCCATTTTTAGAATCACAATAAGTCTATAATAGAATACTAGTAAGTCCCTCTGGTCCATAGTTCATTTCCCAACACTGAGGATTCTGGGATGGTGATGTCCACTCCACCTCCAATTGAGATGGGGCTTCGATCCCATTCAGTTGATGGATGGGACTTTCTTGCTTGCAGTTGTAGCCTCACTCATTTCCTTGGTATGGTGGTTGTCAACCCTCACCTCCTTGTTAGTTGTCCTGGGTGAGTCCAATGAACTGGAGAGTAGGTTTTGCACCTCTGCTGAGGCTCAGGGCCCAGCTGGCACATGGTCAGCAAAAAGATTCCAGTCTCTTGGACATATACTTACCAACTCCAGCACCAGGTATAGGTTTAAATAGAAGGGACAGATGAGCCATGTGATGGGAAGCCATAACTGTGTCCAACTCATTCACTCTCAGAAGCACAAACTCCAAAGAAGGGCCCACTGGCAAGGAACCAAACTCCAGAGCTATCTGTCCTGAACATATAACCTGTGTGTCTCCAGAGCCCTCAGGAGACCCACTAGATGGAGTAGTATCCACATTGGCTGTCTATGAGATCCTGCTGAGATGTGCATAGGCATTTTGTCTGGGATGACCTCCCAACTCACTTTGAGTATTCTTAGCCATATAATCTCATTGGTCTTTACATTTTCCTCCTTTTATTTGAGGTATTTTTCCAGTTACATTGCTAGTTGGTGCTTGGTAGTAATCCCTTGGTGCCAGAGAGGCTCATCCCCAGGAGTAATGTCCTATGTTGGGTGGAAGGAAATGAATTAATATGCTAAGTTTGCATAGAGAGAGACCACATTTGAGCAAGAAGGAGGCTCTCAGGAAGCAACTCTTAGGCACCCCAAAACACTAGGCTAAATTTCAATTTCAAGAGCAAAGGCTCACTAGCATAATCATCAATATCAAGGCCCATAAATGGACCATCCTCCTTCACCAGTGATTGCCTCTGCACTTGGGGGGCTGTTGCTGCTCCATTAGAGAATGTAGCAATGCTCTCCAAGATGGAAATTCAATATTCTCTCAATGTTTGTGTGAATTTCCACCCACTGTGACCATGCCCCATGATCATTTGAACAAATTTATATACCTTATATATATGCCCAGGTGAACTTCCTGGCATGTATCCCCAATCACTGATAACCCACATCAATGATCCTCCCCTGACCCAGTTCTAACCTTTCTGTGATCCAAAGCTTCTTCAAAAATGACGTCAATAAAATAGCTAATTACAATTAATAGGAAAATGAAATAATAATAATACATTTAAATATAAGAAATAAAATTTATAAAAATTTTAAAATAATATAAAAATAAAATAAAACAAAAATTGGGATATTAAAAATAATGTAAAATATTTAAATTTTTTGACATTTTTCCTTTCATCACAGTAATATATGTTGTCCCGTATATAGAGTAACATTTTCTTCCATTTATTCCCCATTGCCTTACTTTTTTTCTTTTTTTTTTCAAAGAAGTCAACTTAGTTCGTGGTACAGTTGCATACAAAATACAGGGGACTCCCATATACCCAACATCCTCCCCATTTTCCCCCATCTCATATTTATACCTTTTTATATGTGGATGGTATATTTGTTACAATTGATATACTAATAGTGAAACATAGCTACTAACCATGTCCAATGCTCTACATTATGGTTTACATTTTAAATCATACCCTTTTATAAATTTTGATGATATATAACATGTCTGCCATTGCAAGATCATGTTGAACACTTCCATTGCCCACTAAGTAAGCCCTGTTCCATCTATTCTTTTCCTCAGTCCCCTTCCCCTCCGGGTCCATGGTGACCACCCTCCTTCACTCCTTGAAAGACAAGATTCATAGATATTTGCACAACACTGAGGTCTTGATACACTGGTTTGTCCTCCCCTATTAGGAACCACCCATGTTTTTGAGAGACTCCTGCCCTTCTGTGAACATTTTATCCTCCCCAGGATAGAAGTTCAACACCTTCACACCCATTTTGTTGGTCTCCACTCAGTGATACAACACATTATGACAACATGATCACTTGCACATTTCCTAGAAGCCTGTCCCAGGTGCTCCCTGTTTCGAATGCCCCCCCCATCCAACACCCTAAACCAGTATCCCTTCCTTGTCATATTGCCATAAGAGCATTCCCAACTTTGTACTTTCAACCAAATACCTGCCAAACCCCAGTGTTCACCTGGTCCCCCCCCCAACCCTCCCCCCCAATTCAAAGGCCCATATTCGTGTTTTCAATGAGGTTTTATTATCTTATATAGTCCATGTTAGTTTTTAGCTTTCCTTCTAGCAATTTTCATGGCCGTAGGCTTTCCCTTTCAACCACTGCCATACACATATAATAGCTCTGCTAGATAGAAACACCATATGTTTTCATCTTTTCTATTCATTTCCAAAGATTTACAAACAACATTTTGACCAATTCTGCAAAGATTAATACTTAGCTTTGCATTCTCTACCCTCATTGTATTTTCAGTATATATTGACTTCATAATAATGCAATCATACAGCATCTGTCCTTTTGTATCTGGCTTGCTTCACTCAACATAATGTCCTCCAGGTTCATCCATGTTGTCATATGCTTCATGACTTCATTTCTTCTTACCACTGAATAAAATTGGATCTTGGAAATATACCACAATTTGTTTATCCATTTATCAGTTGATGGGCACGTTTGTTGTTTCAAATTTTGGCAATTGTGAATAATACCACTATGAATGTCAGTGTTCAGATGTCTGTTTGTGTCACTGCTCTGTTTTACTGGATATAAAGCTGTTAATGTTATTGATGGGTCACACGGTCAACTTACCTTAGGATTTTCCAAACAGTCTAACATAGTGGCTATGCCATTCCACATTCCCACCAACAGTTAATGTGCATTCCTGCCTCTCCATATCCTCTCCAACATTTATGTTTTTCCAACATTTTAATAGCAGCAAGTCTAATAGGTGTGAAACAATATCTCTTTGTAATTTTGATCTGCAGTTTCTACTTCACCAGTGATTTTAAACATATTTTCATGTGTTCCTTCACTATTTGTAATTCTTCTTTGGTAAATTATCCTTTCAAGTCTTTTGTGAATATTTAATCAGGTAGTTTGTCATTTTATTGTTGAGTTGTATGGTATTGTTATATATCATGGATATTAAACCCTTATCAGATACATGATGCCAAATATTTTCTTCCATTGAGTCAGCTGAATTTTTACCCTTTTGACAAAGGGTTTTAATTATGATGAGGTCCCACTTGTCTATTTTTTGTTGTTCATACTTTATATTTAGGGTTTAAGAAACTTTCACCTACCACCAGAATTGAAGATATTTTCCCACATTTTCTTCATGGAGGTTTATGGTTGTCCTTTTTATATTTAGCTTCTTGATCCATTTTGAGTTAATTTTTTATGAGGTTTGAGATAGATATCTTCTTCCTTTCATTAGGGTATAGAAATTCAGGTCTCCCAGCACCATTTGTTGAATAGACTGTTCTGGCCAATTGGGGAGTGTTTGACCACCTTGTCAGAAATCCACAGATATGAGGGTTTATTTCTAAGTTCTCAAATCTGTGCCATTGGTTAGTGTGTATGTTTTTATGCCAGTACCATGCTGTTTTTACCTCTGTAGCTGAGGAATATGATATTAAAGCCATAAGTGAGATTTTTCCAACTTTGTTATTCTTATTTAAAATGTTTTTTGGCTATGCAGGGCCCCATACTTGAACTCATCCTGATATTTTAACAAGATATTTAGATTATAAAAGTGTCCCATAAAAAATATAGGGGATTCCCATATGTCCTGTTCCCCACACCTCCCTCATAAACTAGACATCTGGTTTTTGTTTGTTTGTTTGATATTTTCCATTTCAGCATAAAACTCTGTAGGGCTTTTTATTGGGATTACATTGAATCTGTAAATCAGTATGGGGAGAATTGACAACTTAGCAATATTCAATATTCTAAACTATGAACACATAATGTCCTTCCATTTAATTCTTCTCCAGTTTCTTTCAGCAATTTTGTCTAGTTTTCTGAAAACACGTCCTTTATGTCCTTGGTTAAGTTTATTCCTAAATATTTGTTTGTCTTGGTTGTCCAATATTAGCATCACCACTCTGACTCATTTTTGTTGACTGTTTGCATGGAATAGCTGTTTCCAACCTTTCACTTTTAACACGGTTGTGTCCTTACACCTGAGGTGGATCGCTTGTAGTCAAACTATAGATAGCTGATTTTTTTTATCCTTCCTATCCATCTATTTTTTATGATTTGGGTATTCAAGCCATTAATATTCATGTTATTAATAAGGCATTACTTATCACATCTTCTTTGTCCTTCTGCTCTCTGTTTCCACTTTGTTCTATTGTCTTTCTTCTTTTCCTTTAAATTACCCATCCTAATAATTTAAATTTCTAAACTCTTCTCCAAATCTCTCACTTTTTTATCTTTTTAGGCAGCAGCACTCCCTTTAGTATTGCTTGTAATTCTTATTTTTGGTAACATATTCTATCAGTTTTTCTTTGTCTTTGAATACCTGAACTCATCCTGATATTTTAACAAGACATTTAGATTATACAAGTGTCCCATAAAAAAATATAGGGGATTCACATATGCCCTGTTCCCCAGACCCCCCTCATTTTCCCATGTAAATAGCATCCTTCATTAGTGATGTACATTCATTGCAATTGATGAACACATTTTGGAGCTCTGCTACTAAGTATGGATTAAAGATTATGTTGTAGATTACATTCTCTCCCACCCAATTCTGTAGATTATAGCAAGATTTATAATGGCCTGTATGTGTCACTGCAATGTCATTCAGGATAATTCCAGAGTCCCCAAAATGTCCCCGTATTACACCTGTTTTTCCCTTTCCCTGCCCTAAGAACCTCCAGTGGTCACTGCCTCCAAATCAAAGATATAATTTCTTGCAGTGGTAGAATCACAATTACTCCATAATAGAATAACAATAAGTCTACTTTAGTCCATAGTTTATTCCACAATCCTGAGGATTCTGGGATGGTGATGTCCACTCCATCTCTACTTCAGAAGAGTTTGTGATCCCATTGGATTTGTCTCTCTTGCTTGCAGTTTTAGACCTTTTTGGTTCTTTGGGATGGTAGTTGTCCTTCATCACCTCCATGTTAGTTGTCCTGTGTGAGACAAATGAACTGGAGAGTAGGTGTTGTAACACTGTTGAGATCCATGGCCCAGCTGGAATATGGACAACCCAAAGATTTAAGCCTCTTGGAGGTATACCTAACAACTCTAATATTAAATATATTTTCAAACAGAAGGGCAGAAGAGCCATGTGTAGGGAAACCACAACTTGGTCCAACTCTGCCACTCTGGGGAGCACACATTCCAAAGTAGGGCCTACTGGCAAGGTATCAAACGCCTGACCTAAATGCCCTGACTATTGTGTTTGGATGTCTCCAGAGCCCTCAGAAGCCTTGCTGTTTTGGGTAGTATCTACTTTGACAGTCAAAGAGATCCTGCTGAGACATGCATAAGAGTAACATCTGGAAAGAACTTCTGACCCACTTTGAAGTCTCTTAGCTATACAAACTAATTTGTCTTTAACTTTTCCCCCTTTTGGTCAAGGTACTTTTCCAGTTGCATTGCTAATTGGTGCTCCGTAGTAATCACTTGGTGCAAGTGAGGCTCATCCCCAGGAGTCATGTCCCAAGGTCAGGGTAAGGTAATGTATTCATATGCTGAGTTTGGCTTACAGAGCTACCACATTTGAGCAAAAAGGAGGGTCCTAGAAGGCAACACCTAGGCACCCTTTAGTACTAGGCTAAACTTCAATTTCAGGAGTAAAGTTTCATATGCACAGTCATCAATATCAAGGGCCCATCAATGGACCATCTTCCTTCACTAGTCATTGTGCCTGTACTCCTGGGATTCTTTTTGACCCATCAGAGAATGTGGCATAGCTCCCTGGGATGGAAATTTGATATTCCTTCAGTTACTGTTTGAATCTCCACCTGCTGTGACAATGCCCCATGAACTTCTGAGCACATTTATATGCCTTATATGTATATCCAGGTGAGCTTCCTCCCATATATCTCTAATCACAGATATCCCACACCAATAATCCTCTTCTGCCACAGTTGTAATACTTCTCTGATCCAATACTTCTTCAAAAATGAAGTTAAGAAGGGGCCGGCTCGATAGCCCAGTGGATAGGGCACTGGCATACCACAAGGGAGGCCCCAGGTTCGGTTCCTGGGGACTTCTCCTAGCGGGCAGATCACCTTGAGAATGGCAAGCCACCATGGGCAGGCCAGAATCACCATGGGCAGGGCAAAAAGCTGCCACAGACAGGGCAAAAGCCGCCACAGGCAGGGCAGGTCGCCCACGAATGGAGCACAGCCAGCCACCTGTAAACTGAAAGCCAGCCATGAATGGAAGCAGAAGTCGCCCACAAGTGGGGAAAGCCGCACCTGTGCAGTGACCAGTCTCAGTGCATCACCACAGCAGGGGGGAAGGGGAGATATGTAATAAAATAAATAAATCTTAAAAAAATGAAGTTAATAATATAACAAAATATCCTTAAAAGAAAATGACATAATAATGATAGCTTTAAAAAAAAGAAAATACCAAAAATTTTAAAAAAATAAAAATTTGGGATAATAAAATATAATGAAAATTTTTTAGATTTTCTTTTTTGGATTTTGCCTTTTATCACTGCAACGTCTGTTGTCATATATACACAGTGAAATTTTCTTCAATTCATTCCCCCTGTTTCTTACTTTATTCATTTTTCCCTCAAAGAAATTTTAGGTTACAAAAATGTCATGTACTGAACACAGAGAACTGCCATATACTGAACATCCTCCCCATTTTCCCCCTTTGTCCTATTAATAACATTTGTTACAACTTATGTAAAAATGTTGAATCATAGCTATTAATCATGGTAAATGGTTTCCATTATGGTGTACACTTGGATCATACACTTTTATAAACTTTTATGCAATGCAACATGGCTAGTATCCATCGTAGCAAGATCATGTAGAACACTTTATTTCCCCCAAAGTACCTACTGTTCCATCCACTCTATTCCTCCCTGCCCCTCCCCTCAGGACCCGTGGCAACCAACTGGATTTACTCCTTAAAGGACACAATTCATAGTTACTTGCAACAACACTGAAGGCTTAACACACTTGTCTGTCTCTCCTTTTATGCACTGCCAATGCTCTTGAGAGACTCCTGCCCCACTAGTTGAAAACATAGTGGGCCTCCCCAAGATGGGAGTCCAACACCTTCCTGCTCATTAACTGAGTATCCACCCACTGATATAACACACTATGGCAAAATGAGTACCCACACACTCCTTAGAAACCTGGCCCAGGTGACCCCTGTCTCAAATGCCACCTACATCCAACAGCACAGACCAGCAACCTTCACTTGACATATCGACAAAAGAGCATACCCAACATTGTAATTTAACCATGTACTTGTCAATCCCCAGTTTTTATTTGCTCCCTCCCCCAACCCTTCCCCCAGTTCCTTGGACAGTACAACCCACCCTCCCTACTCCACCTCCTTGATAAGCGAGCACCACCAAACCCAACAGTATCATTACACCACTGTCATGCCTCTCCATTGTACAACTACACACTTTGACCTTATCATAGCTTTATCCATATGGTCATTGGTTTGCAACTTTCTTCACCATTTCTGTTTCCTCTAAGCTTATATTCCAGACTCTAGGTCTGTGAGTGTGCTCAATTTGCTTAATTCATACCAGTGGGGTCAGATAATATTTGTACTTCAGTGCCTGACTGGCTTCACTCAATATAAGGCCCTCAAGATTCATCCATGTTTTCCTGTGTGTTAGCCATATATTCCTTCCTGCAGCTGAGTAACATTCCATTGTATGCATATACCAACATTTGTTTATCCATTAATCTGTTGAAGGACATTTGTGTTGATTCCAAATTTGGCAATAATGAATAATTTTGCTATGATCATTGGTATGCATATACCTATTCATGTCCTTGATTTCTGAACTTCTGGGTATTTACCCAGCAGTGGAATTGCTGGATTTTATGGTAGTTCTATAGTTGGTTTTCTGAGGAACTGCCAAATTCTTCTCCAAAGAGGCTGCACCATTCTGCATTTCTACCAGCTTTTGATGAGGGTTCACTTTCCTCCTTATACTTTCCAACATTTGTATTCCTCTGTTTTTTAATTACTACCAGTCCAATTAGTATAAGATGATATCTCATTGTAGTTTAAAAAAATTTTTGAAAGAAAATTAGGTTACATAAAAGTTATATAGAATATATAGTGATTCCCATATACCCTGCTTCCCACACCTCCCACATTTTCCCACATTGACAACATCTTTCATTAGTGTGGTACATTCATTGCAATTGATAAACACATTTTGGAGCATTGCCACTAAGCAAGGATTATAGGTTACATTGTATTTTACACTCTCTCCCATTCAACTCTGTAGGTTATCGCAGGATATATAATGACCTGTATCTGTCAATGTAATGTCATTCAGGATATTTTCCAAGAACAAAAAATTCCCCGTATTACACCTATTTTTCCCTCTCCCTGCCCCCAGAGCCTCCAGGGGCCACTGCCATCACAAAAATGTTGTAATTTCTTCCATTGTTAGAATCACAATGAGTATAATAGAATACTAGTAAGCATACTTTAGTCCATAGTTCATTCCCCAATCCTGAGGACTCTGTGATGGCGATGCCCACACAACCATTAATTAGGAGAGACTTCAATTCCATATGGGTGATGTATGGGACTCTCTTGCTTGCAGCTGTAGACACTCTAGGTTCCTTGATAAATTGTTTGTCCATCACCTCCTCCTGTTAGTTGTCCCAGGTGAGTCCAATGAACTGGAGAATAGGTGTTGCAATTCCATGAGATTCAGGGCCCACCTGTCACATAGGCATAGCCAAGATTTAAGTCTATTGGATGTACACCTACCAACTCTAGTAATAATTATAGGTTCAAATAGAAGGACAGAAGTGCCATGTGTAGAGAAAACATAGCTGAGTCCAACTCTGTCACACTGGGGAGCATAAATTCCAATGTAGGACCACCGGCAAGGGACCACACTCCTGAGCTATCTGCCCTGACTATAGAATCTGGATGTCTCCATAGACCTCAGGAGCCCCATTATTTGGTGGAGTATCAATGTTGGCTGTCAATGAGATCCTACTGAGATGTGCATTAGTGTTACCTCTGGAATGGCCTCTTGATTTGCTTTAGCCTCTTAGCCATATAAACTCAATTGTCTTTACCTTTTCCCCCTTTTAGTCAAGGCTTTTTTTGCAGTTGAATTTCTTGTTGGTACTTGGTAGAAATCCCTCAGTGCCAGGGATGCTCATCCCTGGGAATCAAATCCCATGCTGGGGACAATTTATTGAATTTATATGCTGAGTTCAGCTTAGACAGAGGCAAAACTTCAGGAACAAGGAGGTTCCCACTAGGTAACTATTAGACAACCTACAACACTAGGCTAATTTTCAATTTCAAGAGCAAAAGCTCATAAGCATAGTCAATATCAAGGGCCCATTAATGAACCATCCTTCTTCAAGTCATTGCCCCTATACTTAGGGGATTTTTGCTGTTCCATTAGAGAATGTGGCAGAGATTTGTTGGTTGAAATTTTGATATTCTTTTGTTTATTGTGTGAATGTCCACCCACTGTGACAATGCCCATGGAAATTTGAACACATTTTATGCCTTATATGTATGCCCAAGTGAACTTCTTCCCATGTTTCCCCCATCACTGACACCCCACACCAATGATCCTCCCTGCCACAGTATTAACAATTCTGTTATCTAAAACTTCTTTAAAAATGAAACCATTAAAATAGACAAATACAATTAAAAATAAAATAAAATAATAATGATAGTTTTAAACATAAGTGATAAAATATAGAAAACATTTTAAAAAGTAAAAATAGGGGCCGGCTCGATAGCCCAGTGGATAGGGCACCGGTGTACCACATGGGAGGCCCCGGGTTCGGTTCCTGGGGACCTCTCCTAGCGGGCAGACCACCTTGATAATGGCAAGCCACCATGGGCGGGCCAGAGCCACCGTGGGCAGGGCAAAAAGCTGCCACGGACAGGCAAAAGCTGCCACGGGCTGGGCAGGTCGCCCACGAATGGAGCGCAGCCAGCCACCTACGAACTGAAAGCCGGCCGTGAATGGAAGCAGAAGCTGCCCACAAGCGGGGAAAGCCACGCCTATGCAGTGACCAGTCTCAGCGCATCACCGCAGTGGGGGGGGGAGGGGAGATATGTAATAAAAATAAATAAATCTTTAAAAAAAAAAAGTAAAAATAAAATTAACAATTTATATATTAACAGATGAAAAGTATTTAAAATTTTTTGACATTTTCCCTTATCACTGTAAGATATGTTATCCTGTATGCACAGTGATACTTTCTTCCTTTTATTACCCCATTGTATTACTTTTTTTCATTTTATCTTCAAAGAAGTTTTAGGTCACAGTAAAGTCATATACAGAATATAGGATCCTCACTTGTACCCAACATCCTCCACTTGTTTACCCTTCCCATATATCCTCTTTTATATGTGGATGATGATTCATTTATTACACTGATGTACAAATATTGAAACATGGTCAATGGTTTACATTATGGTTTACATATTGGACCATACACTTTTATACATTTTTGATGAAATTTAACATGGCCTGTATCCATCATTGCAAGATCATGTAGAACACTTACATTGTCCCCAAAATACCCCTCTTCCTTTTGTTCTATTCGTCCCTCCCCTTCCCCTTGGGGCCCTCGTTACCATGAGGATTCACTCATTGAAGGACAAAATTCATAGTTACTTGCAGCAGTACAGAGGGCTTGACATACTGGTCTGTCCTTCTCCATTAGTCACTGCCCATGCTATCAAGGGACTCCCAACCCTCTGCTTGAGAAAATAGAGGGGACCTCTCCAGAAAGTCCAACACTTTCCTGCTCATTATGTGAGTTTCCACCCAACACATTATGACAAAATGATCACTCGCACCTTACCTAAAAGCATCCTCCAAGTGTGCACTGTTCACAATGCCCCCCATTCATCACCTTAAACCAATAACCCTTCATTGTCAGATTGACAAAAGAACATTTCCAACATTGTAGTTTGACCAAGTGCCCACCAATCCCCAGTGTTCACCAGCTTCCTTGCTGCAGCCTCCCCCTCCAGTTCCATGGACCAACCCACCCATCCTCCCCAAACTACCCCCTGTCAGACCTGCACTGCCCAACCCAATAGTATCAATACATCCATGTCATGTCCCTTCACTGCACAATGACACACTTCCACAATTTCACAGATTTTGACCATATGGGCATTGGCTCACAACTTTCTTCTCCCTTTCTATATCCTGTAAACCTTTGTTCCAGAGTCTAGCTCTGTGAGTCTGCTCAATTTGTTTAATTTATATCAGTGACATCATGTAATATTTGAACTTCATTTTGAATTGCATTTCCCTAATACCTAGTGATGTTGTGCATCTTTTCATGTGCTTTATAGCCAGTTGTATTTCTTCTTCAGAGAAGTGTCTATTCAAATCACTTCTCCATTTTTTAAATGGTTGTTTGACCTTTTATTTTTGAGGTGTCATATTTCTTTATATATGCTGGGTTTTAGGCCTCTATCAAATATATGTTTATCAAATATTTTCTTCCATTGAGTAGGCTGCCTTTTCACTCTCTTGACAAACACCTTTAAAGTGCAAAAGTGTTTAATTTTGAGACAGTCCCATTTATCTTTTTTTCTTTTGTTGCTCATGCTTTGGGTTCATGAAAACATTTCCTACTACAAGATACTGTGGATGCTTCCCGATATTACCTTCCAAGATCTTTTTGGTCTTTGCTCTTGTGATGGCTAGGCTAATGTGTCAACTCAGCCAGGTAATTGTGCCCAGCTGTTGGGTCCAGCAAGCCTGGGGCTAATTGCATCTGCATCAATCAGCAAGATTGGATGAAGAATGGATGATGCTGTTATCCATTCAGTTGACTGCTTATAAAAGGGAACTGATTTCAACATTCGGAGAGAATTTCCCAGCTTGTCGTTTG
>PVKH010026889.1:0-13121 GCA_004027955.1 Chaetophractus vellerosus
AGGTGGGAGGTCCCCCACTCTTCAGTTCTCTGAGATAACAGACTCCGGTGGCTGCTGGACTGCAAGAGAGGACATCCAAGCCGAGGGTTGAAATTCCACCAGGCAGCAGTCTAGTACACACCTGGATAACCATGAGAGAAAGCAGGGTTATTAACTCCAGTGGAAGGACAGGAGACAGGGATGTCTCAAATTTGCCTTCCCTTGAGCCACAGGGGGCTGAAGTTGCCAGGCTACAAACAGGGGAGAATAGAGTAGTTACCATCATAAAGGTGAGGCCAGCCCTGAAATAACCATAAGCAAAGGCAAACTCAGTTTAGCATTCACAAGGGTGAGGTTAGACCTGAAGTAACCATAAAGAAAGGTAAATCAGTCTAAGATTACCATCACAGTAATAGGTTCTGGGCTAAATCCACCCTGTTATAGCAACTTCAGATATTACCCTTCTGCTGTTTTATAATATCTATATAATGATCTTATTTCTTAGTTACAGATTCTAGTAAGTTTTCACTTTAAAAACAAATTGGATTGTTTCCAACTTTTGGCTATCATGGTTAACCCAGATGTCCATCAAGTGATGAATGGATAAACAAATTATGGAGTATACACATGATGGAATATTATGCAGCGTTAAGAAGAAATGAAGTCATGAAAAATATGACAACATCGATGAAACTGGAGGACTTATGTTGAGTGAAGCAAGCCAGATACAAAAGGAAAAATACTGTATGATTGCCCTATTATGAACTAAATATATTATGTGAAATATAAATATATTATGTGAAATATGAATATGGGTAGAATTGCACATGTAAAACCATTTTTCCTTGAAGCTGAACAAATGTAAGTTAATACTACACAATGTTAATATCAGACCAAAAAAACTATTATACTAAGTGAAGGAGACCATATACAGAGTACTACATATATTATGTGATTCCACTTATATAAAATGTAAATATAAATCAATTCATAGATACGAAAGGAGATTAGTTGTTATATAGGTCTGAGGAAGGAATGCTAAGGGTTTTGGAGTCTCTTTTTGGAGTAATGAAATTGTTCTAAAATTTTTAAGATGATGAATATACAACATTGTGATTAGACTAAAAGCCATTGATTATACATTTTGGATAGAATAGCCAGAAATAGCAGCTATGTACAGTGGGAGAAGCACAGAGAGATTGAGAGGTAAGGAATTTTCTTGTTTGTCTGTTTTATTATTATTATTGTTATTATTGAAATAATGAAAATACTCTAATAATGATTGAAGTGATGAAGCACAACTATGTGATTATAGCAAATACCATTGATTGTACACCTTGAATGAATTGTATGCTTTATTAATATGTTTCAATAAAATTGATTAAAAAAACAAAACAAAAACTAAACTTTCGTTTATTAACTAAGCAACTAAAACTATTTTATTAGTAACAACTTTGCTAAGTTTTTCTGCTTTTCCAGCAGTTGAACTAATTCCATATGATTTTCACATCAAATCCAATTGCAAGAATGTATTGACATTTAAAGACTCATTTTTAGGTTACCTTTCACCATTATCCAATTTGTAATAGTCAAACCCCAAGTCTGATTTACAAGTTCCTAGGCACTAGCAGACTGACAAAGTTAAACACAGATTTAAAAAGTTAAACACAAAGTTAAGCACAGATTAGAACAAGAGAGAATTTTACATGCTTAACATAGGGAAATACCTGACAGAAGATATTTTCCAGGAACTTTTAAATCTTAATTGATGGCATATGAGGAGGTTAATGGCCTAGATCTTGATTCCCTATTCACTCGCCTTATTAAACACAACTGAGGCTAGGAGACGTCTGGAGCGCAGGCTAGGACCAAGTAATTGGCTCCCATTTTAATTAAGAAATTAACAATCTCACCTGCCATGTCAAGGGTCACCTGAGGAATCCTGGTTGATGGTTCACATGTGGCTTCAGGCCCCTTCCATCCTTCCCTGGGGCAAGGCCCCATCAGTTTGGTGAGGCAGCTTGAGGCCAGGTTCCTACTGACGTGGAGCCTGGATTCGGGTAACCCTGGGATGACTGGTGCCTTTAATAGTGGCAGTTAAAAGGTGAGCCTGTACTGGACCTCATGCCCACTGCTCCTTACCGTCTCCATCTTGGCGGCTTGGTTTTTATTGTTGAAAACTGAAAAGACTGTTTCTAAAAGGGAGTTCATGGAAGTTTGGGGTCCGAGAGAAACTTTCTTTTTTTTTTTAGCAAAAAGGGAGATTTATTACTAGCTTAAGCTAGGGTGCAGGCCTCCCGATCGCGGGCAATGCCATGGACCCCGACCCAAGGCAGTTACAGGATTTATAAGCATCATCAGGGGTATGGGAAGTGCCCATGAGGTCACATCTGATAAGAGAAGCCCGAGTGGGGGGCACACCCGGAGCCTAGGGAGAAAATTTCTAGTGGCCTGGGCAGGGTGGAAGGTAGCAGAGTTATCAGGAGTCTTACATTCCTGAGAGAAGGGCCCTGGGGGTTATCAGGAGTCTGAGGGAGAAGGCCCTAGGGGTTAACTAAAATCTAACATTCCCCACTTTTTTTTTTTAAACAGGTAACTCTTAAGGATTCTTTCTTAAGGACTTGAATTACTTTGTGGGATAGGTTGGTATTGTTGGTGAGGACCACAAGCTGGACGTGGTTTGCAACTTGCAGGTCCCCATGCTAGCTTTACAAAAACTTATCTAACTGTGGAGGAGTCCAGGCAGTGGCTAATGTTTCACAGCCCCAATATGCACAATAATATTGACTAGGATGTTTACAATAGGACTTTCCTGGATGGGGGGCTGGGCAGAGATAATACGCTAATTGATTTAAGCAGGGCTCGATAGGGTCTAGGTCACACGGATAGGCGTTCAAAGTGGGGACCCCCCGCAGTCACTTGGGTTTGTCTCGGCTAAGGTGAACCTTCAACGGGTTGTGTGGGTGCCGGCGCACTTTCCACCTCTCGGCCTCGCGTCGTTCGGGGGTCTCTGCATGACGAACGTGTGAGTGGTGAATCCAGGGACCAACACCGTCGACCTTAAGGGCAGTGGGGGTTATAAGAAGGACAACATAAGGACCCTTCCACCTGGGTTCTAAGGAGGCTCTGTTGTACCTTTTTTTACCCAAACCCAATCACCCGGCTCAAATCCATGAGGGGTTTGTGGAGTCAGCTGCGCTTTGTGGGACCAGGGGCCAGACCTCTTGATGAACTTTGGCCAATGTGTTGACCATTCCTGCTAAGTCAGATGGACAACTCTTATCGGGGAAGGGCTTCGGGGGTTGCGGCAGGATGGGTGGCAGGGACCCGTACAAGATTTCGAAAGGAGTGAGAGAGTGAAGGTAGGGAAGAGGGCCAAGGGAAGGAGAGTCACCCAGTTTACGCCAGTCTCAAAGACCAATTTAGTTAAAGCCTCCTTAATAGGCCTATTCATCCTATCTACCTGTCCTGAACTCTGAGGATTATACTCACAATGTAGATGCCAATTGGTCCCCAGAGCAGAGGACAACCCCTGGACAATGTGGCTGACAAATGCAGGCCCATTATCCGAACCTATCGACACCGGCATGCCAAACCGGGGCACGATTTCTTCTAGGAGCTTCTTCGCCACGATGGCAGCAGTTTCCGGTTTGGTAGGAAAAGCCTCCGGCCACCCCGAGAAAGAGTCAACCATAACTAGCAGATACTTATACCCATATTTTCCAGGCCTTACCTCAGTGAAGTCCACTTCCCAGTGTTGACAGGGCCTTTCCCCTCTTACGCGGACCCCAGGGTGCTGCCCTGTCACTTTGCCAGGGCGCATTTGCTGACAAATGCGGCAGTCAGTGTAGCTTGCCCTTTTGTAGGAGCTGAAACATTTTCTTGTCGCCAAGATGGGTGAATTGGTGGAGCCTAAAGTTTGTGGCAGGAGGGGGTTTCCTTCGATATCTTTGTACCAGTCCCCAGTTTTAGAGCCGCCGTGGCGGGTAATCCAGTCCATATCCGAGAGAAACTTTCTATCCAAGGCAGATTGGAGTTCCTGGGAAGATCTGTCCTTCTCTAGAGTTAGGATCTACAAGAAGGTATTTTTATTGCCTCTACCAGCTTTCTTTGAAATAAGGCTGGGTTTCTAGGTTCTGTCTCTGAGTAATTTTCCTGAGCTTATTTAAAATTGACCAGTTTGGTAGTACACGTCCTCATCCCTTTAAGGAGACAAAACTATGGGGTCTCTGGCCCTCAGATCTGTCTGTCCCCTCCTTCTCTCTTACACAGGTTTAACTGGAATTCAGGCTCCCATGCCAAGGCCACTCTTGGCCATATTGCAGCCAAGTGATGTGGCAAGAAAAGATTAGCCTCTTCCTTTTTAGACTATCAGTAGGCAGGTTGTTCCAACTAGAAGCCACCCATTATCCTAGGGGAGGATAAACATGTTCATCAGTCTAGGTGGTGTCCCACTGCTAGACCTGGTTGAACGGATTGCTCATTGAGCCACAGTCCTGGAGATCAGGAGCCCTGCTCGCTATCACCATGTTTTAGGGATCAGAAGCCTTGTGTCTGTTGGCATCCCAGATCCTTAGAGGCCTTATAAGACGTCTGGGTCCAGTTCCCAGACTGCAGCTTCCAAGCTGGGCTTTCCTCCTAGGAAAGGGACTGGCTAGGGACTTTGCAGAGGTCTTAGGAGATAACCATGAGCGAGCTCATCTCATGGCCACTCCTAGGGACCACAGTTCCACAGTTAAACCTGACATTAAGAGGCACATTAAAAGGTAGAGACTATTCTGTGGCTAACAGGCAAACAGCCTCAGGGCCCCAGAAGTAATATGGGGCCTTGATAATAAAACAAAGGAGGGCACAGGTAAGTTTTACTTAAAATCTCACCAGCCTTCGCTGGGGGTCGGGGAACATTACTTGCCTCTTTGTCTCCTGCCTGGCTCCCCAAATATGCTGGTGGAAGACTCTAGGTTCTGGGTTTCTGGGTTCTTGGCTTATGTCACCTAAAAGAATTTAAGGACACACCATAGGGTAGGCAAGGGAGTAAAGAGTTTATTAACAAACAAGAAAATGAGAAAAGTACACAATCCGAGGCATGAATTGCAGGAGTGCTTGCAAAAGTGGGGGTGCCAGGTTAAACCTTTTAAAACCTTTACTCCTCTCTCTTCATAATGTTGGGGAGGGGCCCCAGATGTTTGCTATTCTGACTGGTTACCCTACCTGTTAGTTCTCAGGGGGCCAATGGTGAGGCCTTTTGTAGGTGCTTTCCCTTGACCCCAAACGGGATTCTCATTCCACATGGGATTCTCGTTCCAAATGGGATTCTTGTTCCAAATGGGATTCTCATGACCTGGGTTTCTCAAAGTCTTTCTGGCTTTATTCTTGGTGGTAGCCTTTCCCTCAGGGGGTTTCCAAGTGGGGTTTCATGGCCACATGTCTTGTGGAAATGTTTTCTGCCAAGTCTGCCAGTTCTTCCCTCCTTCATTATACTAACCTGCCTCAGGACAGAGAACAACTTTGTTGATTTGTGTAGACGCATGACTACTCTAAGAAAAAATCTTCTTTTGGTATCCCATTCTAAATTGCTAAACCTCCAAGTTCACCTATACTATCTTCTCCCAATAGAAGCACACAGAGAAGTATCCTAACTCACTTTTTTCCCTTTATCAAGATATAGGATGAAAGGACAGAATACTCTGAATAATTGTGACTCTCCATAAGATGTAAATGAAAAGTGTTCTCAATCATCTAGATGCTTAACCAAATCTAGGTTTTTGTCTTCATGCCAAGAAAAAAAATTGGCATGATTTCATGCATTTTCTATTGTCCTCCATTATGTGTCACATAGAAGTTATTTCAGTGCATTAAACAAAATTTTTTGAAGAAATGGAGTTTACCAAAAACCCAGATCCCTAAGATGTCTAATCCCTGAGCCTAATTTTAAATTTAACTTTAATATCCAAATCTCCAAATATTATTCTCTTCCAAGTAAGCTTGTGTATTTGGCATTCCATCCATTTAAAGAGGCTTGTGCTCTCTCTAAACTGAACTCAGCATATAAATACATTACCTTCCCCGCAGCGTGGGATATGAGTCCCAGGAATGATCCTCCCTGGCACCAAGGGATTGCTACCAAGCACCAACTAGCAATGCAACTGGAAAAAGACCTTGACCAAAAGGGGGAAAAGGTAAAGACAAATGAGTTTATATGACTAAGAGACTCCAAAGAGAGTCGGGAGGTCATCTCAGAGGTTACGCTTATGCATGTCTCAGCAGGATCTCATTGAATACCAAAGTAGATACTACCCCGATAGCAGGGATCCTGAGGGTTCTGGAGACATCCAGACACCACAGTCAGGGCAGATAGCTCAGGAGTTAGGTGCCTTGCCAGTGGACCCTATTTTGGAATTTATGCTCCCCAGTGTGACAGAGTTGGATTCAGTTGTGGTTTCTCTACACATGGCTCTTCTGGTCCTTCCATTTGAACCTATAATTAGTACTAGAGTTGGTAGGTGTACGTCCAAGAGACTTAAATCTTTGGGCTGTCCATGTGTCAGTTGGGCTCTGAATCACAACAGAATTGCAACTCCTACTCTCCAGTTCATTAGTCTCACCCAGGACTACTAACAGGGAGGTGATGATGGACAACTACCATCTCAAGGAACCGAAAGAGTCTACAACTGCAAGCAAGAGACCCATCCGTTGGCTCTATGGGACTGAAGCCCCCTTTCAATTAGAGGTGGAGTGGACATCACCATGAACAGAATTGGGGAATGAACTATGAACTAAAGTATACTTACTGCTATTCTATTACAGACTCATTGTGATTCTAGCAATGGAAAAAACTATATTATTGATGAGGCAGTGGCCACTGGAGGTTCTGAGGGCAGTGAGGGGAAAAACAGATGTAATACAGGGGCAATTTTGGGACTTGGGAATTGTCCTGAATGACAATGCAATGACAGATACAGGTCATTATGTATCTTGTCATAACTTATAAAATTGTGTGGGAGAGAGTGTAAACTACAGTGTAAATTGTAATCCATGCTTGGTGGCAATACTCCAAAATGTGTTCATCAATTGCAATGAATATACCACACTAATGAGGAATGTTGTTAATGTGGAAAAGTGTGGGAGATGTGGGGAGCAGGGCATGTAGGAATCCCCTATATTTTTTAATGTAACATTTAGGTAATCTGTCTTTAAAAAACTAAAAATTAAAAAATAAATAAATTAAGTGGCTTGTGAAGAAGTTTGATGAGCAAACTTTAAATAAGTCAGGTTTTAAAAATCTAAACTTGACCCCCCCCCCAAAAGTAAGGTAAAGCTGCATTAGGGAGACCAAAAGCCCATGGTTTCAAAAACCGGTGTGCTTGTTATCTCAAAGCACGGGATGAATATTAGGTACTATGGCTACTGGAGGGTTGCACTAAGTCTTAGAAGTCCACCAATGCCTATGGCTATCATTTTTTATCTTTTAAATAATAATTTTAAATGAATTTGCTCTGTAGTCCACATTTATGGATTGTTTGGGTGAAGGAAGAAGGAAATCCCTAGATTTTTTAATTGAAATAAAGGCATTTTTAAAAAATGCTCTAGTATAGCACATGACACATTGTCTTACAGCTATTTACACATGTGGCAGTATAATATTCCAAACAGCCATGTTCTCCAGACCCCATATTTCCTCTTCCTCAGAAGCCTAAGGTTCAGGAAGTCAGTTCTGTGTCACCCATTGCTTTTGGGTAAGGTCTCAGTGCAAAACCACAGAGGAACCATCTCTGAGCTATAAATTTAAAAATTGAGTGGGGAGGGGGTAGAGTGGGTAAAATTGAAAGATTTGGGAAGAATACGGGAACTGTTTCCTCCTTCCCCTAACATCTCCAAGATCAAGAAAACATTTCTTGGACTAGGAGAAGGAGAGAGGAAAGAGAGAGTCCAGGAAATGGAGAAGAATGAAATCAGCATGAAAAGACAACCAACCTTCATGCAAATAAACATCACTGGTTGCCAGCACCAGGAAACCTTGTCGGGGTTAAGTCTGAAGCCACCAACCTTGTGATCACTATTTGAGGACACTGTATATATGGTGCTACGGATCTGCATGGGTTTTCCTTCTCATCACACTCCTCTCAGAAGGACCCATGGACAGCAGCAAGCACCTCATTTGTTTGTCATCCTATAGGGTGTATGCCCATCAATGTTCCAAACCTTTGCTTAATCTCCAACCTACCCACCCTGTTGGACAACTCTTCCTTCAGTGGCCCAAGTCATTCATAAACCATATATCCCCCACCTCCTGGATACTTAGATTGGTGTAGATATTGTAGGAAGGAAACACTCTGACAACTGAACAATTTGAACACAGATGGAATTAGCTTACATGCCCAAGTCTATGTCTGAACTCTATTCTATTGGTTTATTTGCCTATCCCTGCAGTTAATACCACATTATCTGAATTACTATAGTTTCATAATAAATCCTGGTGTCTAATAAGGCAAGTCCTGCTCCTTTCATTTATTTTTTTAGAATATTCTGTTATTCTTGATACTATCTCATTTTAATTTTAGAATCATAAAGTCCCAGAAAAATCCCTGAAGGGATTTGGGTTAGAGTTGCATTGAATATATACACTTTAGTGAAAAATTTATATCTTTATAATTATGTCTGCCTTTTCTTGAACATGATATATTTCTCCATTTAATTGGATATTCCTTAATGTTTCCTAATAAAGTTTTGTAACATTTCCTATAGAACTCTTACAAGTGTAACATAAAACATTTTTAGGTACTTGATTTATTTTTAAATTATTTTTATTCATATTTAAATTTCTTTTAAAAATTAATGGAAAAAAATTAATGGTTGTTTCTTCTTTATTTTTGTAGTTATTTTTGGCTGGGATATAGAAAAACAATTGATTTTTGTATATTAATCCAGATATCTTCTTAGGAACTCCTATTACTTCTAATAATTAGTCTATAGTCTTTGGGTTAACTGTGTAATGAATGATCATACTCAAAAATAAACAGCAGATCATTTATCCTTTACAATTCCTGTATTTCCAATTTCTTGTTTTATTGCACTGGCTAGGGCTTCTAAACAATGTTGAATAGAGGTGAAAAGACTTGGCATCAGTGCCAAGATGAAGAGGCAAGAGTGGGATTTTAAGAAAATCCTCATCATGTTTCTTATTTAGGATAATGACTGCAATGTGTTTTATTTTTATTTTCATACTTTATCTGGTTAAAGAAGCTCCCTTCTATTCTTAACTTACTAAATTCTAACTTTTTAATCATAAATGAGCATTGACTTCTGTTAAAATTTTTTATATCACTTGAAATGATATTTTTTCTCTTTAATCTCTTAATATAATAAATTACTATTTTAATCAATCTGTAGAGTAAGAAAATATTCAATGTTGTCACAGTGTATTATCTTTTTATACACAGTGTTGGATCAAATTGATTAATATTTGTTTAGGAGTTTTTCATCTATACATATACAAGAGCAAAATGGGTTTGGAATTCTTCCTTGCAATGTCTTTGCACTTTGTCTTAAGAACTTTGGTTTTAGAATTGTGCTGGTTTCATAAAATGAGTTTGTGGAGTATCCCTCTTTTCATATTTTCCAGAAGCGTTTGCATCAAACTGAGATAATTACTCCTTGAAAAATTGTTAATATTTGCCTGTAAAACCATTTTACCTGGTAGTTTCTCAGTGGAAAGATTTATAATTACTCCTTCAATTTCTTTAATACTTTAGGGCAATCTAGGCTGTATTAGTCAGCCAAAGGGGTGCTGATGCAAAGTACCAGAAACCTGTTGGCTTTTTATAAAGGCTATTTATTTGGAATAAAAGCTCACAGTTACAAGTCCCTAAAGAGTCCAACTCAAGGTTACTTCCTTACCAAACTCTGTTGCCACATTTTGAAGCAAGATGGCAGACAATGTCTCTGAGGGTTCAGTCTTCCTTTTCCCTCTTAAGGCTCCATGGATCCAGCTTCTTCCAATCTCTGCTATAGGTTGGCATAGGGCTTGTCTCTCTTCCCAGGTCTCATTTCTTTCAGGGCTCAGCTGTTCTGTTCTCTTCACAAGGTCAGCTGTAAACTATGAGGAAAATGCTCATCTCTCTTCCTAGGGCCTATGCCATGTCTATGAAGCTGTCTCTCTTCCTCTGTGTATCTATTTCTGTGTTGTCCTTGAGTAAGTGTCCGTTTATATAGCCCACCAAGAGGGCGGGAACTCAACCCTGCATGCCCTAATGACGTGGTTGAATCAAAGCCCTAATCTTAACATAATCAAGTAAATGTTAAACCTTGGAATTTAATACAATCAAAGGGTAGCACGCCCAGAGGAATAGATCAGTTTACAAACATAATCTATATCTCTCTTTTTTTTTAATTCATAAATAATCTCAAAGTGCTACATAGGCCTTTATTTTATTTTGAGTTATTTCTGGTATAATATACTTTTCTGTAATATAAGTAGGGATTATATTATATTATATTATATTATATTATATTATATTATATTATATTATATTATATTATATTATGGATTATATTATATAACAGGAGTATGGACTGCTATAATAGAAGCATGTGTAAGATTTATAGAGGTACAAAAGAGGAGAAATTTAACTTTGCTTGGAGAGGAAAGAACATTCCAGAAGGCTTCACAGTACAAGATACTTCACCTGAGACTTAGAAATGAGTAAGGTGTTCCCAAGAGGATAATGAGGGGTAAGTGCCTGTCCAGGTGACAACAGCTAGAGGCACAAAAAGACTTCACACATTCATGGAACAGTAGATAAGTCTGACCTGTTGGAACATAAAACATGATGAAAGGATTGATGAAAGGAAGTGATATTGGGAAATGATTGGAGGGCCAGATTATAAACAGCTTTCATGTAATGCTGAGGAGCATGGACTTCCTATTTTTGGCTGTGGCACTACACTGTAGCATGTTAAGAAGAGGACTACAGCAAACTGGTTTAAGTTTCAGGAATGTCATTTTAACATTAACGCTTATAATGAGATTGGAGGATAGGTGGTGAGGCTGACCTTGGCAAACCTCTGTTAATAAAGCTCTGAACCAAGGCAGTAGTAGAGGGAATGGAGGGAACTGTATAGATTTGTGATATTTGGAAGTCATTTCAAAAGGACTGGAGGGACGAGTTAATAATAATTCCCAAGTTAAGTATCTCAGAAGATAACAATGCTATTTATCAGGAAAATTAAGGGAAGAAAATTTGAGAGAAATGATGAAGGGCTTTTTTCAGATCCATTAAATTTCAAGTGTCTGAGGGGCATTCAAGAGGTCATTATGCTAGGTAATTTGATTTAAAACTCTATAACCCAGGAGAGGTATTTGGGCTTGAAATAGAGATTTGGGAGGTGTGGGTACCAAGAGATGTGGTTACCAAGAACTGATTTCCATGCATGCATAAGGATAATATATAAAATAAAAGTTTAGAAAAATAAAGTTAGAACTTTGGGTAACATCAATATTTAAGTAGCAGGAATAGAAAGACAAGTCAATGAAGGTGATTACAAAAGGAGCTGTCAGATTAGAGTATAACGTGAAGAAAGTGGCAGGAAAGTGATTTTCAAAAAAGGAAGGATTTGCCAAAAAATATAACCAAACACTATAATACTATAAGGCCCAAAATGGGTTTATTACTTGAATTCCACTAGTAAGAGAGTAGATAAAAAAACTGTTGTAGTCATCCAATGGATAACCGTAAAGCAGTATAAATTAATGAAAATCATTGACCTGTAATAATATGGATGAATTTTAGCAATGTAATATTAAAAAGTAGTTCCCAAAATAATTACTTATAGCATGATGTTCTTTTTTAAAAACATAGTTTAAAAGTAAAATAAAGGAATGATGAACACAGAATTTAGTATGATGATATTCTTGGGTGGGGGAATTCAAGGGATGGGATGGGGGCTCAGCATGATTAGATATAGATTTTCAAGGTCTTAGATTTTATATCAGATATGTGTTTTAATAATTATGTATATATATATATATTTTTTTTTTTTGAGGTACCAGGGCCCAGGATGGAAACTGAGATCTCTTATGTGGGAAGCCTGCACTCAACCACTGAGCCATATTGGCTCCCCTGAGTTGGTTTTTTCATTTTGTTTGCTTGCTGTTTGTTTTGTTTTTAGGAGGCACCAGGAACTGAACCCGGGACCTCCCATGTGGGAAGCAGGGGCTCAACTGCTTGAGTACATCCACTCCCCAATAATATATTTTTAAAAGTAACTACAGACAAGTGGGTCTTGTATAGACCACTAATGAAAGTGTGCCATGAACCAAAGATAATGATTAATTTACTTCTGGGGAGGGAAAAATAGAAAGAAAGAAGGGAGGGAAGAAGGCAGACCAACAGGCAGGCTATGAACAGAGAGTGCCTGAAGAACTGTTTCTGCCATAGAACATTTCCATTTGGTAAAAGAGCAGGTGTGGACACAGGTACATAGAACAGAATGGAAACACAGACCATTACAGTGAAGAACATTAAAGAATTTTGAAGTGAGACAGCTATTTGAGTAATTCCATTGCCATCTTGTCTGCATACAACAAAGAAGTCTCCACCTCTCCACCAGCAGGGTTTAATCTATGCTGATAGCAGGGGTGGTGCCAGAATGGACTTGCCCCATTGAACAAGATGAGTCTAACTTCTCCAAGACCCAATGAAAGCGACACAATCGAAAGAAAGTAGAGTGGGCCTGGTGAATTTTTAAACTTCTTGGATGAGGAAAGCTGATGATACAAATCAAGGATGAGGGTGGAGCAGCTGTAGGTCATCTGAGAACAGATTAGAGTTATGGTGGGAACTCATAACAGGCCACCAGGATCTCACCATCCTCCCTCAGCCATGGCTGGCAGAAGTTCTAAAAATGTCCAAACAGGGGACCCAGTCCCAAATGCAGCACCATTTATGGCAAACCACATCCTCTATCCCCAAGTGTTTCTGGAAATGTAGGAACAAACATCTGTCTGGTCTCTGGAAGAATGTTACAAGGCTAAACTGCTTTATGTCTTGGAAGACGCTGATGTCAGAAACTTATTTTTTCCACTCATTATACCCTCTGCAAATCAACGTAATCTTCTGGCTAGGCTTTGCAGTTTCCTCCAA
>PVKH010026890.1:0-13123 GCA_004027955.1 Chaetophractus vellerosus
CCAAATCTGCTTTATACTTATTTTTTCCAGTATTGAATTCTTACTTGGAAAGGCAAAGATTATGTAAAATAAATCACAAATGATACAGACGACTAAGCCAAATGGGAAACAACAATCCTTAATTTAACGGTTTGGAAGGAAAAAAAAAAGGTACAGTTATTTATTAAAAACTTGCATTTTTGTCAGGTAGAAATTTTAAAGAAAAATGTATTTGGAACTGAAGAAACATAAGGTTTCAAATTTAAAATTTTAAGAGAGTTAAAATTAAATGATATCCACAGCAAATAAAATCTCTCTAGATGGGTAGAAACATTGAAACAAATTCTGATTAAGACAATTAATAAGCCAATGGAACAATAAAATAGCAAAATTTGAGATAATCAAGGAATGGAGGTACTGCATGGAAAATAAAGGCATGTGAGAAAATTACTTAGTATTAACAAAATAACATATTTTGTTATTTTCAAAATATGACATACAGATATATACATTCCTCCTTTTTAAAACAGCCAATGTTAAAATATTTTTATAATGGTGTAATATTCTCAGAGGTTTCCAATTTAAAATACTGCAATATATACTACTAATTCTTCAATACTGTGTCCCTTTAAATACTTGAAGACATTTATAGGGATATGTTTCACTTAGCTAAAAATTTCCAGTTTTCAATCAACCTTCATATGACAGGAATTACTATTGTGTTTACATTATATTAGTCAATGCCAATTTTTTAAAAAGTGTGGCGTCCAGAAGTAGACCCAATTTTGTTGATGTAAGCAGATCAGTGAAGTCATCAAAAGGCTTGCTGCTTCTCTGGTACTGAAGCCAGGGATTGAGCCCATGACCACGTGTGTGGGTAGCAGGTGCTCAACTACTGAGCTACACTCGCTCCCCCCAAGTTGTTTTTTTTTTTGTTTGTTTTGTTTTTAGGAGGTACTGGGGATCGAACCTGGGAACTTGTACACGGGAAGCAGGCCCTCAACCAAATGGTTCCTGCTACCAAGAACTCAAGAGAATCAGACATATATATTCAAATAATTACAACACAAAGGGATATATGCTAAGTCATTATGTACAAAATAAAAAGTCATACTGAGAAAGTAAACATTAATCCTATTAGAGTCAGGTCACAAAAGACGTGACATATAAATATGGTTCTACAATTCAAAAGAATTGGCTGAGTGGATGGGGAGGGGAGGAAAATACATATGAGAGACACTACTCATTCACCCATTCAACAAATATTTATTAAATGCCTACTATGTGTCAGCAAACTCCTCTATATATTTGTGATAAATTAGTGAACAAAAGGGACAAAGACCCCTGCCTTCTTAGGACTTTACATACTGGTGGGCGTGGAAGATAGTGAGCAAAAAATATATAAGTAAGTATATCAGAGGGTGCTAAATGCTATGGGAGAAAAGCAAAATATATAGGTAAGGAAGATAAGGAGGATTTGGTGAGGGTAACAACTTAAAAGAGGGTGAATAGGGAAGCAGATGTGGCTCAAGCGATTGAGCTCCTGCCTACCACATAGGAGGTCCCGGGTTCAGTTCCTGGTGCCTCCTAAGGAAGATGAGCAAGACAGTGAGCTGATGTGATGGGCAGGTATGGAGCTGACACAACAAGATGAAGCAACAAGAGACACAAGGAGGAAAGCATAACGAGACACAACAAAGCAGGAAGCAGAGGTGGCTCAAGTGATCAGGTGTTTCCCTCTCACGTGGGAGGTCCTAGGTTTGGTTCCTGGCGCCTCCTAAAAAGACCAGCACACAAGAAACAGACACTGCAAATGCAAACAATGAGGGGGTGGGGAGAAATACATAAATAAATCTTAAAAAAAAAAAAAAGAGGATGAATAGGGTAGGTCTCTTCAAGAAGGTGGTATCTGAGCAAAGACTTGGAGGAAGAGAGAGTTTCTCATCCCTGGGGGAAAGGCATTCCAGGCAGAGCAAACAGACAGTGCAAAGGCCCAAAGGCCGGAGCCTGCCTACGGTTTTTGAGGAATAGGAAGATAGCCATTAGGGTTGGAGCAGAGCGTGCAAGGGAGAGAACAAGAAGAGGTAAGGTCAGAGATAAGGAGTTTGACATTATTGGAATTTAAAATTTGTATGTGTGTACTTAAATAGGGGAAGGAGCAACAAGGGATAAGGCTAGAGAAGTAGGAAAGCAAAGAATCTGAGTAAATTTATTTTCATCTGAAAAAGAGTTCTCTAGTGTCAAACTACTGGCCCTATCCAGTTCATGAAAACATAATCATATAGCTCCCCCTTTATGAAAAACATCACTTCATCTTTATTTTGGACCACAGGATGATACCTGTTTTTCCTTTGAATTAAAAACAAAAACAAAAAAAAACACTACCCTATATTCTAGCCTATGTTTTTCTAGCATTACCTTCCTTTATTGGTATGAATTCCTTCTAAAATTTTCATTCCCACATTCCAGCTGTGGAATTAGCAATCCTACTTATTGCTTCCACAATAATAAATCCTACTTCACTTTTTATCAGAAGTTCAGTTTTGACTCATATATGTCCCGGACCAGGAAAATGAAAAGATATCTGATATCATCTACATAGTCAATGTTCACTCTCCCTATCTTTCATTTTCTTCTCAAAACTAGCATAAGCAGCCAAACACAATCAGGGGTATGGCATGTCTCATCAGGTGCTAAGTCATGGGAGTCACCAAACACTAGAAATATCTCCTCCTAGAGATAATATTCCCACTGTGTTTCCCTTAGCTTTTTTCTCATCTAACTTCACCTTCTTGAGGTAAAGACTTGTGGCTGTTTTATACCTACAATGGTCTAATTTCTTCTTTAGAGTGTCACATCTGTCTCCTTAACTAACCCAAAGTACTTGTTTTGATGATGCTCTTCTCTAGGGATTTTTTTCATGCCCACCTTTTGGGCATTATAATTTACTGTTCCTAATTCTGTTCCTTTTACTTGCTTGAATGAGCTACCTTATCTCAATTATAGTGTGGATTAAAGCATAAAGAAATTCAACAGAAGTCACTGAGCCAGAAGTATGGCCAGTATTTCTGAGCATAAAAAAAAAGAAAACATGGCTCAAATTCATGTCCATCCAGCCCAATGATAAAAGATCTTGTCATTTTACATGACTTCAATCTCAAAAGTTTGTGTATTCCACATTTCTCTAGTTACCTTGTAGAGAGAGTTAAGTTTACCCACACTTAACAAAGCTAAGCTCGTCTACTCTAGCCTTTCTAGAGACTATAAGATATACCTACTATGATAGTGATATTACCCTTAAAATAGAAAAAAAGTGTCATGTGACTATATGTTACCAATGTTTGGAGACTGATTTATGAAATATCTCAACTTGAATTAATCTAGATCTCAATATAAAATAAATCCCTAATTGAGAAGTGAATAAATGCACCTTTTAAAACAAAATACACATAAAATATGAAATGGTTACAAAAATTTTCATTTAGAAACTTAGTAACCTTCTTGTCTTTTTCCTAAAAATAATTTAAAACACAGTCATAAGAAAGAAATGATTAAGATGAACTTTATTTCCTTTTATTTCAAAAATAAAAGGCTTTGAGAAAAAAGAAAATAAAAGTGAACACTGAACAGCTATTAAGGAAATGAAACTGGCAGAGCAAGATAACAGCCACTATGATTCATAAAGAGTTCATGATTTGTTATATATTTTGCAAAGTAAATATCTTAACAAATTGCTAAATATCCAAATTTAGTTATCTTTCTCTCTTTCTCTCTCTCTCTCTCTCTCACACATACACACCTAAAAAGCTTTGCCAACTCAAATAATTTGTACAAAATCAAGGAACATAATGAAAAATGAAACACATTGTTAATAAATAAGTTCAAAGGGCTTTTCCTATAAGTCAGGAAGTGAGTTATCAATTCAAAGAGCCATTTCACAATGTAAAAATTATCCTCACTGGATTTCAATTCAGGAAGAGTCCTAGGAAATTAGCTGGCATAGTTTTCAGATAAAATGAAATTACTGGAGTTTTCATGGAGTCAAAAAGAAAAATATTCACAAGGTAGGAACTTACCACAACAGACAATAGTAAAAGTAGGGAGTAGGGTCAGCAACCAGGGGCAAGAGAAGAGAAAACAGAAAGCATTTTAATTAGGGAAATTTCAAAACAAGTAAGCAGCAAATGGCAGCAAACATATTTTTAAAATGCAAGCATCCATTAAAGTTTTACAAGGAAAAAGCAAAAAAAAACCAACAAAAAACAAAAAACAAAAAAACCCAACACAACAAAACAAACAAACAAAAAAAACATGCAATGAATTTAGAAGCTACAAAACTAAAGGTCCAGTAAAGGGTAGTGACAAGAATATAAAAAATAAAATAAAGTCTGTGAGACTTTTACCATGCAATAAACATGATGAAAGAATGATATTAATGTCATAACCAGTGAAAATTATACCTTTCAGGGGTCGATTTAGCATCAAGCAGACTAGTAATAAACTGCTCAGAGGTTTCAATATATTCTTTTATGCCTAATTTTTAGCTAATTCTATTTCATGTTAGGAAATCCATAGGAATTTTACCATTCATAGATAACTTGTGGCCAAGTCTCTCTACATATGTTTTAATTGAGCTACAGAAATGAGTGCTTAAGTATTAATAAGATCATAAACATTTAATCTGGAGAATTAAGGTACTGGCTTCATCTGAAGAAAAGCAAAAGGTGAGTGCTATTTTTTAAATGGAAGAAAACTCAATAGGATTGCAGTAAAAACCAAACAGACAATGCCTAAGCTATTTAATCAACATAAACCTGACTGCAAAGTGAGGCAAAGCAGACAACTTAAAAAATATTCCTAGTATTAAACAAACCTGAGTTATCAATACCTTGCTTTACCCCATCAAAATTAATTAGGGCATGTTTTATAGAATTCGTTCCTTTACATGAAAATTTCAAACAATGAAACAATGCTTCCTGGTATTTTAAAGTAAGATTTGCCTTACATACAATTTTTCAGGAGCCTAACTACTACATAAAAGAAAGCATATAATCTTCACTAAATCCTAATATATGAAAAACTGTCAGAATATGAAGTCAAATTAAATTTCAAGTCTCAAATTCTGCATCTCTCCCTTCCAACAAAATTTAAATGACCAAAAGTGAATTTCTTTCCTCAGCAGTGCTTATTATACTCAAGGTGAAGTAACATAAGATCAAATTAACAATTACTGTATTTCATCAATTTTAAAAGGTGCACATTTTTGTCCCTACTTTTATTATCTCTATAAGTGGTATTCATCCTTCAGCTGACAGGATATTTTGGTTTAATATACATGGGTTTCTTCCTTCCTTTTTTCTTTTAGAGCTACATAAAATAATGGTATCTTAAGATGACAATTGATGTCATCTTAGATTAGATGAAATACAGTATTTTCTATTTACACCTCTGAGCAACAATACATAAATCGACCTCTGTAAAATGAGGTGAAACAATATGGTTAAAAAAAAGATACCTTCGTGTAAATGTTGAAAGAAAATGCTTCCAAGGATAAAAACAAACTAAAGTGACGACAAAGTGGCTCATTTACCAAAGAATCTCATTAGTTTAACACAGATTTCCATGCACTGCCTACAACCTCTTAATAATAAATTTCTTAAAATAAACTTACATTATATTAACAAAATTTCTTTGGTTAATGAATTCAGTTGATAGCAGATAGCAACAGAATGCCCACAGCTAGCACATATGGGCAAAGCATTGGCATAGAAATCTGATCAAATCAATCTATTAGTGTCTTTAACTAACTAAAATATTACCTACCTCCCAGCCAGTACTCTGTATAATAAAAAGTAAAACAGGGCAAGTCATGAAAAAACAAAAACAAAAACAAAAAACTGTTTAAAAAAGGCCAGAGGAAGTTCAGTAGTGTAAGGCACCATATACCATAAGTTACTCTCCATTAACAAAAGGCACCAAATACTTTAAACACCATATTCTTTACTTAAGACCTGCAATAAATTTATAAATTTCTTGTTCAAAACTTAATAGCTAAATTTTGCCTTTTAAAAACTTTAACAAATGAAAAGTACACATTTTGGGGAAAGACAGCCAGCTAATTACTCCATTTTTTTTTCTTAATTAGATTTCTAAAGTGAACTACACGTCACTGAACTACCCAAGCTAAACTGGAATATAAATTCCAATTATACTCAAATGCCATTGGCAGAAATGGATGAAAGTTTCTTGGAAACTACTAGTTCTAGATATGCCAAACCTGACATGCATAATTTGCTATTTGCAGCTCCAGAGGCTGGGATGAAATTTCTTTAACAGAATATATAAAATTGATTATTAAAAAAACCTACCTGTAATGATAATGAAACCTAGTAAATCTTTTGCAACTTCAATATTTCAGTTATGACTATAAAATTCTGGCTTAACAGGACAGCAGCCCTATTTTAAGACTGCTGAAGTTTTTCAGGACATATCAATTGATACAGAACAAGCTGAGCCCATGACAATAAAGAGGAGGTAAATCTGACAGACACTAATGCAGTACTGGTACTGAATAAATGATAATCAGTGCTTTACCTCCTTCTTAGATGATGGCAGCAGCAGGTAATAACAAGGGGAAGGGAACAGAAAAGTGGAGAAGGAGGAGGCTCAAGAGGATATTTCAGAGTATTTCAATGGAGCCAAGTATTTAGTTTCAGGGATATCAACTGCTAGTAGCCTACTTCATTTTTAAATCAAATTAAATCTGATTTTAATTTTGGTGATAATATGTGGATTCCATAATAAACTGTAAAGATCAAGTACTGAGATAATATTATAATTAAATGTACATAAGATGACCATTTTAAAAATTATTTTCACTAAATGTTTTTTTTTTCATTTCAGAAATATATCATAAGATGATTAAGAGCAAACACCTAGGAAAAACAGTTGAAGTCCAGCTGAGTTCATTAAAAATATCGGGTTTATTAAACATTTACATCATTCAACAAAAATTAATTCGACTAGAAATCAATTTGGGAATCAGATTTATAATTATAACCTACACTGTGAAACAGAATAGAACTCATAATTTTAAAAAATTTGCTCAATAGAAATAATTTTTAAAAAATTATACACACACAAAGGCTATGTGGAAAGCTTAAAATGATCATAATCTACTTTAAGTAAATTCACTTTTGTTAATGAGACTTGCTTTGGCCATGAACCATCATTTTGACATTGCTCATTTGTAACCTGATTAAAATGGTCACTTCATGGGGCCTAGTTTGACATCAGTACAAAACAATACTAATGCTTTTAGACAGTTTTCTTTCCATTTATACTGAAGCTAGAAATTAGAATCATTACCTGATGAACGATTTTGCTGAATGCTTCCTGAAGTTTACCATGAATTGTGGATAGTTTCTTTGCATCCCGATTAGCTTCATGAATAGGAATAAGTACTTTATAAACCTCATTAACTGCTTCATACATGCCAGCCTGTAAAAATAATGTTTATAAGATGTTGCTTTCTCTTGCATCAATAGGGAAGTAAAATAATTACAATTTATGAATTCCTAACATTTATAAGAAGAAAACACAACTGAAGCTTTTCCAATAGGATATAAAAACAAATGCTATGGAAACAGTACAAATTTTAGTTTTATTAAAGCTTAAAAAAAGAATTTTGAGTAAAATATAGTTTACTGTGGACAGATAAGCATGCATGTATTTGTGTGTGTGTGTGCATTTATATATAAATGTAAACTTTTGTAGACCAATTTTGAGCAGATGAAGAAAAAGAAATCCAATTATACATTGGTCATAAATATCCACTTCTATAATCAGATAATTGTGGCCTCCTGGGAAACCAAAATAATTTATTCTCTGAAATATTAAATTGGCACAGGCACTCCTCAACTTATAAAAGCTCCTATGAAAAAATCTTGAACAAACCATGAGAAAGTTCTGAACAATCAGATTTTCTTCCGTTGTATGTTAGTTGGCCCGTGGTTGGCCAATGGTTGCTGGGGTTATAAGTTAGGGACAGATATGTGTTTGTACTGCTGCTTCATTCCCTTTTCCTTAATAATAATGTGGTGAAGGAAGAGAGATATTTTCCAAATATCACAAGTTCTCATTGCCTCATAAATTAGCAAACATATTTTCCCAAAGAATCACTCATATGGTCCTTATATTTCCTAGTCAGTTCACAGAAGTATATTTAAACGATAATGTAGCTGTGATAGTAAAATATATTTAGTGTAATTAAAATTTGCATTAATTATTTTAAGCATTTTATTTTTTTAGGAGGTATGAGGTATGAGGTATGAGAATTGAACCTGGAACCTCATACATCAGAAGCAGGCACTCAACCACTGAGCTACACAAGCTCCCCCCAGCAGTAATTATTTTAATTAAGATGAACAGATTATTTTTTAAAAAGAATGAGATTCATAATGACATACAACTGCAAAAGAACTTCTGAAATATGGGATAGTCTTTTCCAATCTAAATTTACTACTGTGAATAAAATTATACACACACGTAGTGTATATTTATTTAAATATCCCATAAACAGCAAAAAACTACTCTCCCTTACTAGTTCAGAAAAGTTAAATTGAAACTCAAGGAGAAGGGATCTGGAGGAGGGGGAATGGGGATAGTCAAGGTGCTTCAAGGCAAGAAATTTTAAAGAGGACCAACATCTAACATTTTAAGTCCCAGAATCACTATGTTTAAATGGGCTTGTTCGAAGTGCCAATAAGACGATGATGATGATGGTAAGGGCAAACATATAACACTTACTTATCAGGTACCATGATAAGCACTTTACATATATTAACTCATTTCATCCTGACAACAATCCCATAAGGTAGGTACTATTATTACACACATTTAATAGATAAGAAAAGGGTGGTACCAGTATCTTGAATAACTTGAACCCAAAGTGATACAGTTACTAATATAGCAAAGGCAGGATTTTAACTCTGACTGGCTTCTGAACCTAAGCCCTTAACAGATACATTGCAGGGTAGGGATAATGCCAGGGGGAAGAAAAAGCCAATTCCCAACAGTAGCACAATGGGAAGGAGGACAGCACTGCATATTTTACCTCAAGCTGCCTTTTTATCCTAACATTATTCTAACTGTCTCCCAAACTTTGGTGCTACAACAATAAAACCCAGCACAGAAATAAGAGACAGGATATGGCCTTATCACCATGGTTCAAGGAGGGAAGCAGAGATTCTACTAGCTTTCATTCCTTTCTCAATAAACATCCTGCCTGGGGCTCCACCAGACTGCATCCCTTCCTCACATATAGATGGTAAGAAAAAAGAGTTGGAGGTACAGCATGGTAGGTCTGGCATGGAAAGGATCCAGGATGTAGTTAATAAAGCTACTAATAAGTAAGCTTCAGGCCTCCAATATCTACCAAAAAGAGCTTACTATGTAATCAATTAGCTGAGTGGCCGTAATTTTCCTGGGCACCAGGACAATGACCAACAAAGTCAAAAGAAGATACTCCCTTTCATCCAATGGATAAGCTCTATTTCTGGAGCCATGCTAGTCTACCCAAACCTGACCCTAAATCACCTGGAGGTTTTTAGGTTTTGCTGTGTTTTAATTTTAAGGCTTTAGAAAATGTTTAGTGGTAAAGTTTTGGAAACCAAAATAATATCTGCTGCAGAAAAAGTGCTGTTTCATAAACAAGCAAATGAGAAACATTGGGGGAAGTGACAGATTATTAAGATTAAAGGGAGTAAGAAATGATGAACTTAGAAAATCTATTCCTAGATAGTTCTTAAGGTTCATGGAGGAAAGTATCTAATGGAAAAGCAGGGTCAGAAAACACAGAATAAATATACATGTCACTGATAATTCAGAGGTATGAAACTGTGGAAAGAGAATTAACAAGAGTCATCTACCATTGAGAAAGAAGCAGCTGCTTGTTCGAGTAATCCCACAAGTCCTGACTCAGTAAAGTACTTTCCAGAGCAGATACCTTCTTCATCCGGAGATACCACATCATCTGAAACTGCAGATTCTTCTAAAACATTAGATGATATATTCTAGTGGAAAAAAGAAAAAGGGAAAGGTGTGTGAAATGGAATTAATTTCCTAGCAGGAGTATGTAAGGAAGAAAATGAGATGGAATATGACTATCAGCTTAGATTTTTGAAAAAGAAAAAAAAAAGAGGGGTTAGCGGATATAAAGGTAAAAGACAAATCTCCAGAAACATTCTGTACTTCAAAGAGGACACTAAACTGGCAACACCACTGCCAGATAACTTTTCCATTAATGAAAAGTTGTGAGAAAGAAAACTAAGAAAAATCATGGGTTAAAGAAAATAGTGATATTTTCTAAGGAGATTTAAATAGTTTTATTTATTTAATTGCACTTTTCAATCTATGGGGGAGAATTAAGGTACAAAAATGGTCTCTTGGCTCGCTTAACATTACATACTGAGTTAATATAAAAAATCAGGTATAATGAAAGTCCTCTTAACCAGTGAGACTGGAATTAGCCATTATTTCTAAAACACATGATATACACATACCTTAAATATTTTAATCTGAATATTTACACTGGATGGACAGTCCTTTGTCAACTTTTGAACTTTATGTATGGTCTCTAGATCAGAGTCATGTAATCTTTTTTTTTTTTTTTTTTTAGTAAATACCCATAATGCAACATTCATTTAAGTTTTCCAATTTTGGTTTCTTTAAAAAGAGTAAAAAATTAAACTTAAAAGATTATTAAAGACTCCTAGTTTTTCAGAAAAATAATGGCTATCAGAAGTATGTTCTGTTTTAGTGTGAGTTACTGTTACTGTATTTATTTATTGTAAAGGTGGACATTTAGCATTCAGTGCAGTTTTCAATAAAAAAGTAATAAAAATTTGTTTAAAAAAAAGTCTCCTAGTTTTTAAAACATCTTCTCCCTAATCTTTTACATTTGCCTTGCCCAAAATTAGTCCAACAGCTATTGTTTTGAAATCTTCACAAAACATTCAAATTAGTTTTCAGAGAAACAAGAATTCACTTTCTTTCTATACTCACAGTTCATCAGATGACTTAATATTTAATTAAATTTTATAATTTCCCAAGCCTGGCATTAACAGACTTTTGGAGAAATGCATAACCAACTCTTGGGAAGCAAAGAATTCAACTAGTGAGATCAAACATATATAACACTACTAGAGAGTAATATATCAGCTGTGAGTCATAATGTTTTATTTTATTTTATTTTTTCACAGCAAATGGAGGACATGCATTTATCTAGCGTGTTAAATAAGTGAAAGCCAATTAAGAATTTGCACTGTATTCTGATTCTCAGTATTTTAAGTATAATACCTTTTTACAGATTATAAAGCAGTGAAAGCAAATAAAATAAATATACATAGCACTGATAATTCAGAGTTATGGAACTAGAAAGAGAAGTAACAAGAAGAACCCTTAAAATTTTATTAATCATAGTGAATTGATAATTTGTCTAGTGAACCATCACCTTAAGTATTTATGTTTTCCTTACAAACTGAATGAATATATACAGTAGTGAGGAAAAAGTCAGTACCAAAAAAGGATGTACCTTGACTTAATGAACATTTGAAATAACCCTACCTGAAAGGTTACACATCCCACAGGAAGATATTTCCGGTCTTCCAGCATGCTCAAATATTCAGCAACAAGGGCTGCTGAGTGCACTAGACACTGTGCAGCTTCAGCATGATTGCTTCGTTCAGAGTGTTTCCCAGCCATGTTCTGCAACCAGGTCAACCGAAGATCTGGAGAGGTTTGATAGCCCTTGGCAATTCTAATTAGAACAGAAATTCTTCTCAATTAGCAATTTAGTGTTTACCTAAAAAGGTTCTGTTATTGCACACAAACCTATTAAGACAGGGGTTCTTAACTTTATTTGTCCCATGGACCCCTCTGCCAGTCAGGTGAAAACCATGGACTCTGTACTAAGTCCACACTATACTGTGTACTATTTAATAAGTATATCACACGTGCACCAACATGTCCCCACAAAAATGTTTTTTAAAATTTCAATCCAAGCTCACAGACCCTCATTAAGAACCCCCGTAATAAGACAAGTTTTTGCATCGTATGAAAATATCTTTGTATGCTTAGAGAAGTAACTGTGGAGCCATGGAATGGAAAGTATCAGTTTTAGAAGGGGAAAAAAAAATAAAAAGAGATATGCTATATTAAAATCTGATCACTAAGGAAACAAACAGTTAAAAACTGGTAATCAAGGAAAAACAGGATATTTATAAAAGGTAGTTTCATTACACAATTTTTTATTTTAAGGAGGATAATTTTTTTTATTTGTACATTTAAAGAACCCCCAAATTATTAAAATAGATGGTCATATGGCATTGAAAAATCCTCAAGTTTTACTTATACCTGTCTAAACCTAACAGGAATCAGATTTTTAAAAATGTACCCTAGAAACATTATCCTCTAGGCATAACTATATTTAAAAGCAAAAAATTTATGTCATGGTACAACACAAATATACTGTATTTTCTTATTAAAATACTTATTTTTATACATAAAATATGGATCTTGTGGCCTTCTTAGGAAGTCTGGGGCCCAGGAAGCCAGGATGTTAAATATATGCTATAATTATTTTCTTATAAATCCTGTTTTGATAAACATTAAATATATTGAACAGTTTATGTGTAGTCCTTAAAAGTAGTAGTAACACAGGGGATCTGGAAAAGCAGTCTGGAGAAAGTACATTTTGACTTTTCAATCTAACATTAGAAAATCACTTAACTGTATGTCTATTTTTCATAAGATGTTTTCCTAAGGCCATCATACAAGGTATAAGTGTATCAAAGA
The DNA here is from genome assembly GCA_004027955.1 of Chaetophractus vellerosus. Lineage (NCBI taxonomy): Eukaryota > Metazoa > Chordata > Mammalia > Cingulata > Chlamyphoridae > Chaetophractus > Chaetophractus vellerosus. Next base: position 12,835 of record PVKH010026890.1, read on the forward strand.
AATGCTACCTGTACATTAGATCAATCAACATTTCAGGATCCTCCTGGTGTTCCTTCATTTTAACAGTATCAGAAAGGATCATATGGAGATTGAAAACCAGATCTTGGACCTGCAACAGAGAATTATACCAAAAAAAGTTCTTTAACTGCCACTCTTTTACAATTATTAAATTAGTTTGGAAACATTTCACATAAGCTCCTGGGGATTTCAAGACAAAAAATATGATATTGATACAGTTCTATAGAGTATAGGTATGCTGGGGAATGAAGGGTGAAGGGTAGTAAACTCT